>CM062811.1:639586466-639816465 GCA_031772625.1 Pinus tabuliformis
CTGTCATTCCATATCTCCGATCTTTGATTGACTAGTCTCCGTCGTCCGATTCTTCTCCAATCTAACAGTTAGCGTTTTTGAACATTTAAACTGATGCCAATTCTCCACTGTCAATCTGCACATAGTAGATCTGACAACCCACATCTATTTTTAGTGGACAATTACTACGGGGATTAACTACCCGATAAAGCAGTTTCCCTATTCACCCTCACTACTACGTGTCGAAGGGTGAATGGGATCGAGTGACCACCACTCAATACTTCTTACAATCCTTTCGCCACCCAAAATACCATGCACTATTTTGAAACTACTTTCACAATCCAATGGTCACGGTTGATCACGATCCAACAGCTGTGATTGAGTCAGCTAATCGCAAGTCGTAATGCCCACTGTCTAGAGTCCTTCAACTTCAAAGCACCAATCCGATATCGTTCTAATGGACCCAATAAAGTATAGAGCCTCATCTATAAATGGTTCAAGTCCAGATTCCAAATCCGACTATGTTTTGTGGTCATTCTTAGTGTAAATTGGCTTTTTTGATTTCAGGACCAAAACTCTGTAAATGGACTTCGCCGACCCGACATAAACAATGACATTTAAAATAAATCCACGACTTCTATCAATCATATGATTTAGGCATTAAACATAAAAAAATAAAGGGATAATCACCTGACCTGAATACAAAGAATCTGAAAGCATACAAGGGTTTCCACAGGCCCGATAATCAATCATAATCACAACAATATCATTCATTCAACATAAAACGATTACAAAGTCTTTCCTTGGCTGATTACACAAATTAAAATACCTCTGTTTCAATTATAATCCACACACTATTCTTCTCTCTTGAATCCTTCCTCTTTAGCCCGATTCTTCAATTAGTGGCCTTTGTTCCTAATCTGCCCGTAGGCTTACAATTCCCTCGTGAATCCTCTCTCTCTGTCTCTCCCTCTATTTAAGAAAAGAAGGAAAATACATATATGTTCTATCTAACCATCTCCTTCCACAAATGAAGGAATTCATTATATTTTTAGAAATCACATCCTACTCTAACTTATCAATGTAGCTAATTGGCATGATCTCCACCACAGGGAGGATCACTTGCCATTTTATGGGGCTCGGGATGCAAATTCAATGTAAATTACGTCATACATCCACTTACAAGTAATAATTTTGATGGAGTTGGTATCACAGGCACTTTAAAGTTTGTACAACTAACGTAAATGTAATATGTAATCTGCCAATAATGTTAGTGTGATTAAAGGTAAAAAACATAGAGGGATGACTGCCAACATTCAATGGAGAAAAGACAGATCACTTAATAATGTAATTGCACTATGGCTGCTGGGATGCACTATCACTGTGCATAAATTCTTGCAGCAATAACTTAACATGTGAATCATGCTCATCCACCATATCACTTCCAAGAAAATCACCAAAAAATTGCAAAACATCATCCCTCCTTCTTTCAAAGCCTTCTTCCTTAAGAAGTACCGCCACAATATTTATACCAAATTGCAAATGAGACAGTCCCAGACATTTGAAACCAACAAGGATGAGTTCCACCATTTGGACAATTTTTGTTACTATATGTGATTTTTGTAGCATCTTCTTGGACTCTGAGAAAAACTCATTCTCTCCTTCTTCAACTTAGGTGGTTGTGAGAATGGAGTTAATTAACCAAAGCCCTGTTTCAAGTGCTACACTAATTATATCAACATTCTTAGCTTCATCATCCTCATTCTTTTTCTTCTTCAACATTCTTGACCTACTACATGTAAGCTGAATAACAATTATGTAATGCAGAATAAACACTTAAAAGAATCGAAAACTTGAATACCCAATAAATCATACCTCTGGCCATTGATACTTGCTCACACTTTGATACTGTTTATTCTTTAACAGGCTTACACATTCGATGGAACAACCAACCAAATTGCTGAAACCTAAGCTCAAAGCTCACATAGTACCAAACTTTCCATTTACAATTTTCTCCAGTTTCTTAGCTTCAACTCCGAATGAAAACAACAATTACAAAAGAAGAGGAGCTAAGCAGATCGTTCCCAAATGTGTAAGGTCATGTAGAAAATGGCACGGAAAGATCTGTAACATTTATCACAGATTTCTTTCACCCGTTTGGCACTTCCAAAGTCTACTCGCTCTAATTTGATGGTGTAAGATTGAAGGGGATTGAGTGGTGAGCTTGGGGACCAAACAACAATATTTATAGCCAAGCTTCCATCAAGCTTGCTTTGGCCACATGTCAAGTGTTCCACAGAACGTGGTAGAGAACTATAGAAGGAGTAATGGACCACTCCGGGAGCTCCCAACAAGAAAAGGAATCCTACAAGACGGTTTCTGTGAGAACCAGATACAGGGAGCTAACATTCTCCCACTTGGTCGATACTTCTAATCTAACATCTCATCTTAAAACCCATCGATAATCTGTATTAAGTAATAAATACATGAATCATGGCAATAAGTCCTCTAATGACGAGTATTATCTTCCATGTATTACTATGTATTTATTTCTATTATAATTTACGCGGAAACAATTCCTTAATGAATAAACCCTATGTTTATTCTTGGTCCTACACAGATGAATTTTTCTCAAATCAAATTAAGGTGCACATAAATATGAGAAAAACATCACAATAATCAAGAATTTCATTAAAATAGCATTTTCCATACAATGAGAAACTATATAATGGAACCAAGTCCCATATTCACTACACATCCTTGAATTTCAACAGTGGCATGCCCTAAGTAAAAGGATCAGCGATCATCAACTCAGTGCTGACGTTCTCAATGACCACTTTCTTTCCTTTAACACATTCCCTTATAGCTAAATACTTAATGTCAAGGTATTTACTTCGAGTCCCACATTTATTATTTTTAGCCATAAAAACAGCAGCTGAATTGTCACAATACATTCTCAATGGCTTAGAGATAGAATCCATAATTCTAAGCCCAGAAATGAAACTCTTAAGCCATACACCATGTAAAGTAGCCTCAAAACAAGAGACGAACTCGGCTTCCATAGTGGAAGTGGCAGTCAAGGTCTGCTTGGCACTGATCCATGATACAACTCCACCGACCATCATAAAAATGTATCCTGATGTTGATTTGCGTGAATCAACACATGCAACAAAGTCAAAATCTGAGTAGCCAATTACTTCCAAATTGTCCGTCCGTCTATACATAAGCATGTAGTCTTTGGTTCCTTGAAGGTACCTCATTACTTTCTTTGCAGCTCTCTAGTGGTCTAAACCTGGATTACTCTGATATCGTCCCAACATTCCCACAACAAATGCAATGTTAGGTCTTGTGCAGACCTGAGCATACATTAGGCTTCCGACAACAGAAGCATATGGAATGTTCTTCATTTGTTCCCTTTCAAATTTGTTCTTTGGGAATTGGTTCAAATTGAACCTATCAACTTTCACAATGGGAGAGACACTTGGTGAACAATCCTTCATCTGAAATCTCTAAAATTTTATTAATATAGGTTTCCTGAGATAGACCCAAGATGCCTCGGAATCTGTCTCTATGGATATTAATGCCAATGACATAAGATGCCTCACCCATATCCTTCATATCAAAATTTTTAGAGAGGAATTGTTTCACCTCATGCAACAAACCCTTATCATTGGTTGCTAGCAAAATGTCATCCACATATAAAACAAGAAAACAGATTTCACTCCCACTGACTTTCAGGTATATACATTGATCCATAATGTTTTCTACAAAACTAAATGAAGAAATTACATTATGGAATTTCAAATACCATTGATGGGATGCATGTTTTAAACCGTATAAGGATTTCTTGATCTTGCAAACCAATTTCTCACCATCACTAGAGGGGAATCCTTCAGGTTGTTTCATGTAAACCTCCTCCTCTAGATCTCCATTGGGAAATGTCATTTTCATATCCATTTGTTGCAAATCCAAGTCGAAATGGGATACTAATGCCAAAATAGCGTGCAAGGAATATTTCTTAGATACAGGAGAGAATGTCTCTGGGTAATCGATTCCTTCTTTCTGAGTGAATCCCTTAGCAACAAGTCTTTCCTTGTATCTCTCAATGTTGCCCAATGAATCTTTCTTTGTCTTAAAGACCCATTTACATCCAATGGATTTTGCACCATTAGGCAAGTCAACAAGATCCTAGACTTCGTTACTCTTTATAGAATTCATCTCTTCCTTCATGGCATCGTACCATAATTCTAATTCTTTGCAACTCATGGCTTATGACAAGGACTCGGGATCATTTTCGGCTCCAATGTTGTAGTCAGATTCTTGCAGATACACAACATAATCATTAGGAATTGCTGATCTCTTTGGTCTAATAGATCTTCTTAATGTTGTATCATCATCTTCTTGAGAAGTATGTGGTTCAACTTGTTGTTCAAAAGTTCTTGGAAACTCTTGAACTACCTGATCTACTAGAATGTTGTCAACAGTTTGTGGAACTTCAAAAATTGGTTTTTCGACACCAGTTTGTACTTGAGGGGTGCTGTGAATAATAACTAATCTATCACTTGAGGTGGAAGGTTGAGATTCTGAATGATCCTTCTTAGAAACTATGTTCTTGGTTTGATTGCTCCCACTGATCAAGTCATTTTCACGAAACTTTGCATTTCTTCATTCCACAATCCTAGTGCTGTGATATGGACAGTAAAATCTGTAACCTTTAGACCTTTCAGCATATCCAATGAGGTACCCACTAATGGTACTTGGGTTTAGCTTCTTCTCTTGTGGATTATAAATTCTCACTTCAGACAGGCATCCCAAAATGCGCATATGTCACAAACTCAGATTCCAACCTTTCCATAATTCAAATGGCATTTTAGGAACAACCTTGGTTGGAACTTGGTTTAATATATACACTGTCATCTTAAGTGCTTCAATCCATAAGGATTTAGGAAGATTGGAGCTACTAAGCATACTCCGCACCGTGTCCAATAATGTGCAGTTTCTTCTTTCTACTACACCATTCTGGTCAGGTGAACTAGGCATGGTGTATTGGGCAACAATCCCATACTCTTGAAGAAATTTTGCGAATGGCCCAGGTGCTTGTCCATCTTCTGTGTATCTACCATAATATTCTCCACCTCTATCTGATCTCATGATCTTAATTTGCTTAAAACACATTGTTTCTCTACTTCAGCCTTCAAGATCTTAAAGGAATCTAATGCTTCATTCTTTTTATGAAGCATGTAGAGATACATATATCGTGAGTAATCATCTATAAAAGAGATGAAGTATCTCTGACCATGTGAGTCCATGTCTAAACTACATATATAGTATGTATGATCTCTAATATGTCCAAACTCCTATTTGCACCTTTCTTTGACTTGTTGGTCTGCTTTCCCTTTATGTAGTCCACACAAGTCTCAAAATTAGTAAAATCTAGAGTATTAAGTACCCGTCCTTTTACTAATCTTTTAATTATTTCTATGGACATATGACCTAATCTCTGGTGCCATAATTTAGAGGAATCCTCATTAATAACACATATTTTAGTGCCAGTGTGAACATGCATTGAATCATAAGTGACATTGTTTTGTAAATTAATGCAGTAAATACCATCAGAAAAAATACCTTTCCCAACACAATCATATTTATAAAATAAACTGAAAGATGTTTCTGAAAATTTAAAGGAATATCCAAGAGGTACAAGCCTTGAAACTGAAATCAAGTTTCTAGAAAAACTTGGAACATAAAATGCCTTTTCTAATTCTAAAACAAGGCCACTACTTAAAGTTAAATAGCATGTTCCTATAGCTTCCACATGTGAGCCCATCTTGTTTCCTGATAAGATGCTTTGCTCACTTCCCACAAGCTTCCTTAGGTTTTGCAAACCCTGCAAGGAATTTGAAATGTGAATTGTTGATCCAGAATCAATCCACCAGGTGTTAATATTGACATTAACCATATTATATTCACAAAAAACAAACAATATTGGATTACCTTTGTCCGCAAGCCATTTTTTGAATCTGGCGCATTCCTTCTTCATGTGTCCCTTCTTTTTACAGAAGAAACACTTGGAATCCTTCTGGATATAAGCTTGGGGAGGTACTTTACCTTTCCCTTTCTAAGTGGCTTGAGAGTTTCCCTTTCCACCCGTTGCCAGCATTGCACTTTCTCCCAATTCCATCACCAGTCTCCCTTCCTCTTGAACACACATGGTCATGAGTTCATTAATTGACCATTTATCCTTATGTGTGTTGTATGAGATTTTGAAGGGTCTGTATTGGTGCGAAAGGGTGTTTAGGATGTAGTGCACTAGAAAGGACTCTGATATTTCAACCTCAAGTTTCTTCAATTGAGCCACAGTGTCCCTCATTTGCATGATGTGCTGGCATACACCTTTCACACAGGTGAGCCTTAGGGATGAGAACTTCATGATTAGGGTGCTTGCTAGTGCCTTGTCTGAAGTGACGAATTGATCATCAATGGCTTTCAGTAAGTCTCAGACCTTTTCATGCTGATCAACGGAACCACGAATACCAACAGAAATTTTAGTCTTAATGAACATCATGCTTAGGCGATTAGATTGTTCCAATCGTTCATAAAGCGTGATGTCCGCTGCAGTGATGGTATCAGTGAGCGTCGGTGGTTCATATTTCCTAATAGCATAGTCTATGTCCATCCACCCTAAATGAAGGAGAACTCTCTCCTTCCAGATCTTATAGTTATGTCCCTTAAGTTCAGGGATATCACAACGAATTTCAGAGAAATTTGCAGGTTGTACAACTACATAAAATTAAAGATCACGTGCTTTTGTTAAATTTGAGGCTTAAATAAAATTTCATGCTTTACCAATGTAAATCATGCTTAAAATTGAATCTAGTGACATAAAAACTGTTTGTGGACTAAATTTTGAATTCAAGCAGATTCAATTATTCTTTATGATAGAATTTATCAAATTATTCACTTAATTCATAATTATAAAGGGTATATTATGATTATAATTTGATATAAATTCTATATTAGATTTGAACTTTATGATAAAACTATTAATTCACAATTCATGTGGGTAAGTTATGAATAATTTGATATTTTATCCTAATTAATTATATAAATATATAAAAATTCTTGTGGGATAAAATTTATTATATTTAGTATAATTAATTACAATTAATGTCTAAATTTTCTTTACGTGATCCTAATCAATCATAATATTTTTTTTATTTTAATTAGAGATGTTGTGGCTATTCTCTAATCAATTAAAAATTATATGGATCACTAGACATTATTTCTTTCATAAAAAATTAACTTGATATGAGAATAATTATAAATTGCATAAACAAAACTATAATATCCACGCATAACATTCAATGATGGGTCTCGTATACTCATCCAAAATAGCATGTATTAATTAGAGAAGAAATAATCAATTCATGCAAATTAAATATGAGCATAGTTAATAAATTTGCACAACAATTATCGAAATTGCATATAATTAAAACAAATAAACATTATAAGAATAAAAATTGAGCAAAAATTAGACATATTTCCAAATAAATGTCTTAATTCAGAAAATTCTCAAAATATGGCAATGAGCCAAATTGATGGCTCAATGGCTTGCCTTCATAACCTGATCTTATGGGGCTTTCTTCTTTGGTTTGGGAAAGTAGAATACAATGGTGAACAAGAGCTTATGGATGGCTGGATTCTTAGTTTCCCACTGGAAAAGTGTGTGGATAGCCAATATAATACTTTCACTACTGTTTTTACATGTTGGTCTTATTTCTCAGAATTCAGTTAGCACTTGCTTTGGGTTATTGAAAGTCTCTGGAGGTTTTACAACACTTTCCTCTTCTGGTTTCTCTAATGGCTTTGGTTTTCTATAGCAGTGGCATCAACTACACATAGAAAGCCATCATACTTCTCCCTTCCTCAACATTACCAACAAGAAAATGCAAGGGAAAGAAAGAGGGTTGGGTCATAAGGAAAGAAGGAGGGTTGGGCCATCTGGGCCGCAGGCATAAAACCTTCGAAACAATTTCTACATGATTTCTAATTCAAAACGTAATGAAACAATGCATAATAACACAGAGATAAATAGAGCATGTCTATAAACACCAAGGCAGAGAATAAAAAATTCTCTGGTACCACTGTAATGTAGAATAAACACTTAAAAGAATTGAAAACTTGAATACCCAAGAAATCATACCTCCGGCCATTGGTACTTGCTCACACTCTGATACTATTTATTCTTTAACAGGCTTACACATTCAATGGAACAACCAACCAAATTGCTGAAACCTAAGCTCAAAGCTCACGCAGTACCAGACTTTCCATTTACAATTTTCTCCAGTTTCTTAGCTTCAACTCCGAATGAAAACAACAATTACAGAAGAAGAGGAGCTGATCAGATTGTTCCCAAATGTATAAGGTCCTACAGAAAATGGTACGGAAAGATCTGCAACATTTATCGTGGATTTTTTTCCCCCGTTTGGCACTTCCAAACTCTATTCCCTCTGATCTAATGGTGTAAGACTGAAGGGGATTGAGCAGTGAGCTTAGGGATCAAACAACAGTCTCTATAGCCAAGCTTCCATCAAGCTTGCTGTGGCCACATGTCAAGTGTTCCACAAAACTTGGTAGAGAACTGCAGAAGGAGTAATGGACCACTCCAGGAGTTCCCAGCAAGAAAAGGAATCCTGCGAGACGGTTTCCATGAGAACAGGATACAAGGAGCTAAGACTACATTCATCAGTTATGGTTACATGGTGCAAGTAATGTAAACGGGAGATGCAAAGAATTGCTGAATGAACTACAAGGCCAATGAAATTAGAGTTTTAGATGATGCAATTCAATGGATCTTTTATCCAGGCAGCCTTTAGGATTAACATTTCATTGTAGAGGTCTTCATTAGTTATATCACTCAAATTTCCATGCTCTAATGCACAGACAGTGAGCATGACTATCTAGAAGCAGAAATGATCGAGCTTAGATCTCCTATGTATTTCCATGTTCAATTCATAAAGCATCCGATGATAAATTCTTAAAACCATGCTCCGGATCTTCAACTGATCGCATGGCGTTACAAGGCAAGACAACAGTATAAAAATCCCGAACAAAATGTTTGGAGGAATATTAGTATCCCTGAAACCAATGAGATCCAGGAGCCTGCACACTTCCTCGCATAATTGTTTCAAATCATCACATGAAGATGTGTAATGATGGCATAAAAAAAAAACTGGTCATCTAATACCGGCAACAACCTTTCGTATCCTCCTCCTATTGAACAAAACACAACCCTGTTTCTATGTTGGTATTGGCAATAGAGGCGGAGAAGATTAAATTTCTTCCACAACACTTTCCAATATTGCTCTTCCGACACCTCTCCCTTTTCCCTCTCAACATTTACAAGACATTCATAATCCGAAATCAATCGCTTCACTAGAATTTTCATATCTTCTTCGCTCAAGATTTGAGTATAGTCAGAGATGGCATCTAGCCTTTGGGTTGGGCTTGAGTTTTTGACCATTATCATTGCATTTCTTGCCTCAACTCACCCTGTAGAATAACATTTCTAATGTAAAAAGGCTAACGGGTAAATGGACTAACTACTTCGTGCTTGCCATCCCGAATAGTTTCCAATGTAGTTCGATTGTAGTGCGATAATCTAACTGGATCATACACAAATTCTTGAGTGAACACATCTATGTACATTTCAAGAATCTCAGGATCCATTTTCGGCGTTAATGATCCCTAGTCAGGATTTGTCTTTACCTTACAAAATCTTTGTTTCTATTTTGTAAGATAAGATATTATATATATATGCCATCAAATGTGCCTCATATCTTATGATGGGTTGGTTTAGTCTAATTATTTTTTAATGATGGGGTTGTGTTAATTAATATGGGAAGGAATTTAATGATCGGGTTGTGTTAATTAGTATTCGAAGGTTTAGTCTAATTATTTTTTAACGATGGGTTGTGTTAATTAATTGTTAAAAATTAATATATTCAAATTATTTTTAATTAAATTAAAGTCTACCTAAATAACATATATTTTTTAAATTATCTATTATATTTTAAAATTTGAAATGTAAAGTTTAGTGTTAAATTTAGGTTTCTGTGATCCATATTAATATTTTTGGGAAGAGTTTTCCACTGAAATCACATCATAATTCATTTGTCTACATGTTTCGAACCAACCAAACGTGTCGCGCCTCTTGACGATGAACCACATTGTTTGGTTGGTTCAAAACACATGACAAATGACGTGATTTCAGCCAAAAACTCTTCTCAAAAATAAAATCCATCCTTAAATTATGTTTTTAAATTAATTGATTGTTAAGAAATGATATATTCAATTTCTTCTTAATTATAATTAAATTAATTAATTGTTAAAAATTAATATATTCAATTTCTTTTTAATTATAATGAATTGAGTGTGGGTTATAGTTAGTGCATTGGTTATGTTTATTATTTATTGATTATGGTTGATATGTTTAATTTTGGTTAAATTATTAGGAATGTGATTGATTTTGTTTAATCTTTTTATTTACTTATGTGAGTTTAATATGGTTAGAGATGACTCATTATAGTTGATGATGGATGTTTATAGCTCAAATTTGTCATATGTTTGACCATATTTGATTATAGTTTACTGTGTATTTGGCCATACAATTTGAGTTTCATTACCATAGTATTGAACTCAAATACATTGGATATGGTAGTCCATTATTTAACCAAATCTCTTAGAATTTTTTTATGATAGTGTGACTTGTTTATATGGAATTTTCTTGAACGTCCAAAACTAGATTCTATAAAATAACCATATTTTTAAAAACTCCTTATACATATATTTCATTCAAGAGTGTTTCACACCTTTGTTTTTCTTTAATCATGAATATGGTGGATTTGTATTTGATAATTATGTTTTATGAGTAACCATTATTATCTTTTTGACAAACAAGGGGATCTTATGCACCAATTTGGTGTTTCTATTGTTAGAACATTAATCACGCCTAATCATATGACAGTGATAGTCGGCGAGTCATCAATGTTAGTCAGCGTGAGTCGACGAGTGTTGGTGAAAAATAAATGGCAGTTGAGCTGAATCTATGTTTTTGTGAATGTAATGAACAAGCTCATTCAATGAGTCTTCAGTGTGTTTCTGTCATGGTATCAAATCTTAGGTGAGTTGAGTTGTGGGAGAGTTTACCTTGTGTGTTGGAGCGTGATCTTGTTGTTGTGAACATTGAGTAGTTGCAAGCCTATTGGAGTGGGGTTGAGCTATGTGTTGAAGTGTGGGCATATCCTGTAAGGAGAATTGTTTGTTTTGGTGTGTGTGAGTCTTCAACTCTAATTTTGTTTTACTGCATCAGAGATTTTCTCACATTCGAAAAACGACCTATCTCACCTTCAACCCAAGCACAGGACCAGTCAGTGCTCTGTAGTGTCAAACAATTGTCTGATTGCAATCCATCCATATATCCAATTGTTTTTCTGAAGCATTTGGACTACTGACGAAATAGTTGTGGCAGTCGTTGAGGCATAGTCGAAGTAGTGTGGATTGAATAGTTGTTCTATGTGTGAAGGCTGAATGTGAAGTTGTAAATCCAAGCCAACACTACAACATTCGGCGTTGGACAATGTTGACTGTGAGGGTTTGTTCCCGATAGAGGCTATGAGGGGAAGATTGCACCACAGTGGACTTTGTCATGTGGAGCAATTTTCAATCGCTGATTATTGTTCCTAAGTTGTGTAAAGTGACCATTGTTGTGGCTGCCGTGAAGCTGGGGCTAGTGGCATTGTGTGATTGAGTGGTGAGTAGGAGTCATTGATGCTTGTGAGCATCTAGAGGGCTGAGATTTGTGAGGGTTGTGAGGCTGGAAGCAGATTAAGTCTATCCATCAGTGTAATCTCTTGTTTAATTGCAGTCGAGGTAGACACCCATTCCATGGGGAGAAACTTTGGTTCTAAAGTAAAAATTTTGGCATGTTGTGTCAATTTGTTGGTTTCGTGGTATTGTCTGTAAATTTGTTTCTCGAAGGATTTCAAGCAAATATTTGTAGATCAGTGGGTAGATCCGTTCAAAGCCACGGACTTGGTGAAAGAAGACAGTGGAAAGTCAATTGCAGTGTGATGTGTTGTTTGTTAAGACCTGAAGTCAGGTTATAGATTGAAGACTAGGTGTGCATGTGAAGACTTGGAGTCTTGCTATGGATTGAAGGGTGTTGATCTTGAAAGAGTGTGAGCATTGCGTGGCGGTGATTCATTGCTGAAACCATTGTAGTTGTTGCTTCCACTGCTAGTTGGGCATGTTCTCTTGGGATACATCATCTGTGTGAGATATTTGCCAAGGTAGAAAAGTTATATTTTGTTTTTTTTTTTTTTAAATTGGAAATGTTTGCCACCCCTTTGGTTGAGTGAAAAGGATGGGTGAATCAGCCTGCAAAAAGTTGTGTTGTCCAGTTGAGCAAGGATTTCACAAATCGATACCATTATGTAGAGAGCCTATTGTGCTGTAGAGTGCTACAGGTAGGGCCAATATGCCAAGCTGAATGCTGTAGGTGGGTCTTTTTCAAGGTCAATCCTTTTTTGGTTCAGTGTCAATATTTATGTATGCCTGGTTTGCGCCTTGTTTGTGAAGTGTTATTGAGTGTGGAGGGCCAAATGAATGCATTTTTCAATTCCCAAAGAGTGTTGTTGGTGAGCACCGTGTTTGACACTAGTTGTGGCAGCCACAATGTGTGGAGAGCCTGGTAGAAGGTCACTGGTCTAATTGGAGTACAATGGGTGGGATAATGTTGGATATTGATCTTTTGGATGATTGATTTTTAGAGAGACCATTTGGAAGTATTTTTGGGCCTGGTAATATTTTTTATTCAAGTAGTATTTTTGAGTCACCAGAATTATTAGATCAACATAATGATTTTATTGATGACCACAAATATCCAGAGCTAGAGTCCATTCCACATGAGGGAAAATGATCTAGGTGGCCCTAGACATAGGCAGAAGTCCCAGAGGACTCAGGAAGGGTCAAAAATCAAAGTGGTTGGATTGCACTTGAACTAGGTTCATGTTGAATATATCATCGTTGTGATCGCAGTTGTGTGAATGGTTCGTCAAACCTAGTCCGTATGCGAAAGTTAGGAGCAGTCAACGTTCAGGGTTGACTTGGATGATTGGGCAAGCTTAAGGAGGCAGCAACTTGAATAAAATTCAGCCACTGGATTCTGGCCAACCTTGGCCAGATTCTAGGAAAATTTGTGGCCTACTTGAATTGACTCCTTGGTCAATTTTCCGATTTTTGGGGTGGCAGGCCACCAACCCCGCCACCCTCGAATGACCAACATATATATATATATATATATATATATATATATATATATATATATATATATATATATATATATATATATGTAAAAAAAAAACCAAATTTTTATTTAAATTTGGGTCAACGGGCCATGACCCCCACCGACCCTCCAACCTCCCACCATATATATACATTACATTGTATTAACATGGGGTGGACCCCAAACCACCCAATATACATTCGCATTAAGTGTGGAGCTAGTGGGGATTGAACCGGCACAACCCATGTGGGCCGTCCCCCACTGAGCGGCCCCATGTGGCACCATGCCAAAACAAAACCCCAACCAACTGCATTAATAGTACCAAACTCCACCCACATTTATTCAAACAAACACAGCTCCAAAACAACCACTCCAAAATCATTTAACCACACACCATTTTAATACACAACAGTTATTATAAAACACGTAACCACATCTTGTTTAAAATTTGTGTGCATTTTTGGGAGAGGCAGGATTCGATCCCCCGACCTCTCTGCCTCCATTATTCCACCTAACTAATACACCGATGACATTCTTTGGAAATTTTGCTCACATTTTCATATATAACCCTTTGTTTCATTTTCCACGGGAGGTGGATTTGAGAACAGAGGAGCGCAACCATGTTATGCAGAGCGGAACGGAGGCCAAGGTACGACACAAAATGCAACGACCTACACCATCTTGACACTGGAGCCTAGAGACGTAGTCCCTCATAGATGAGCTCTGTTATCAATGTCTTGTGCTTTATGTTGTTGTTTTTTGTCATGTTCCTTCTTTACAACATGCATTTATGCTCATTTATGCTATTTTAAATGCAATTCTAATCATCTCACGAAAGCAAAAGTTCTTGGTTAAATCTGGGAGTTGAGTCAACTTGGATCAAGTTTGGTATCAAAGTGGTCTTTGCATGGATGTGAATTGCAAGCATTAACAATGGAACATGTAGCAACAAAGGATGAAAAAGCGATGTACAAGACCATGCTCAAAGTTTCCCAAAGGGTGGAAATAATGTATGAAGCTCTACAAAAAGAGACAGAGGAAAAGGAATGATTGCAACTTTAGTTGCGAGCCATGAAAGAGGCCCTGGAAGAACTGAAGCACAAGAAATAGAATCTTCAAATAGAGAACGTTGAATTAAAGATGCTTCTACATGAAGAGAAAGAGGAAAAACAAAGTTTGTTACAACAATTGCAAGCAAGGAACGAGGCCTTGGAAAAATTGCAGCATGACCCATGTGAGGTAAAAAGTAATTCTCCATCTTCATGTATGTTTTCGGATGATGATTTCGCTATTTTTGAAAATCATACCACAAGAATTGGCTCCAAAATGTTGAATAAAATGGATTACAAAGGAAAAGGCTTGGGCATTAATGGCCAAGGCATTTTCAACCCCAGCAAAGTAGAGGAATTACCCCATCAGGCATGACTTGGGTATGTTGGAAAGGAAGTTGGGGAATGTGCCACGACCGCTAGCGAACCACCAACAAAAGATGATGAGAAGCCATCATTAGCTCTTTCCAAATTGATAGAGGAGGTAAAAGATGTTGATTTGCTTTCAGTTTCATCTTCACATAGTATGATTTCTGTTGGAGATGTGGAGATACCAATTATAGGGACAAACATAAGGCTCCTTACTAGGATGAGGTACAAGGAGGAAAAAGAACTTGGTGTTAATAATCAAGGCATAACTCAACCATTGGAAGTTGTGAAGAGACCTCAATTTGCAAGCTTGGGATACAATGAAGGAGAATTCTCGAAGGTGTTAGATTCTTCCGAGACATCATCGAAATCATCAAGAAAGAGAATGATGTTAACACATCCCCATCATCCCATGGTAGTGCCCATTATAGGGAAAGAGTTGATGCAAGCTCTCATCGCCATACTTACACCAGAGATGACAAGGAAAGTTATAACCAATTTCGATATTCGAATGTTCATTTGGATTATAATCATGTTGTTAATGATGAACCTAAAACATGGCATCTAAAAACATGTACCTTTTGTTGATTGCATAACCATACATTTTCTAAGTGTTGGAAAATAATAGCATCACACAAAAGGAGGAGGCATGAAAGACCCTCTCGACAGCAGGTAAAGAAACATGTTAAGTAGATCTGGAGGAAGAAGGCGTATTGCAGTCATTGCAACAGAGGTGGCCATCAAAAACCCACTTGTTGGAGGCTCCATCTAGAGCAGCGCCTTAAAGAACAAGTGTCGGTGCATGAACCAAGTGAAGCAGTTATTCAAGAAGAAAAACCACCACAAGGGGATGACTCATTCACCTTGATAAGTGAAAAATGGTTTCTAAAAATGTTAGCTTGTCATGGTCATGCTTTTATAAATCATTTGTTGCATTTTAAAATGTAAAATGTGATGATGTGTTTTCCATCACTTGTTAAGAAACAATGATGCCTGGTCTTATTTTGAGTTGCATGATACACTTTGAAAGTGATGTTGTGTTTCCATCACTTGTCAAAGGAACCATAGTGTTTGGCCTTATTTTTGTAAATCATGTGTTGTAGTGATGATGTGTTTTCCATCACTTGTTGAAGCAATAATGAAATGTTGGCCTTGTTTTTGTAGCTGGGATCTTGTTTCCATTTTGATGTAAACTTGACCAATGAGTATGTGTTATAAACTTGTGGCAAGTATGGAATGCTTGCATCATTAGTTGGTCAGGTAAGTCAAGCATGTAATTTTCAAAACAAGGTACTATAGGTTTGCAAAGGTTGCAGGTGTTGGCTCATCGCTTAAGGCTCCAAAGAACAAATGTGAAGGAGATATAAGCGAGACCTTTTCATGATGCTTGCGATGTAGATAAGGTACAGAGAAGTTGGAGATTATTTTTCATGCTTTTGGAGGACCAAAAGCTCCTCAATGCAGAGGATTGATCTAGGTGGCTCCAGACACAGGTAGAAGTCCTAGAGGACTCAGGAAGGGTCAATAATCAAAGTGTTTGGATTGTGCTCAAACTAGGTTCATGTTGAAGATCTCGTCATTGTGATTATGGTGGTGTGAACGGTTCGTCAAACCAAGTGCATATGCGAAAGTTAGGAGAAGTCAATGTTCAGGGTTGACTTGGATGACTGGGCACGCTTAAGGAGGTAGAAATTTGGATAAAATCCAGCCACCAGATTCCAGCCAACCTGGGCCAGATTCTGGGTGAATTTGTGGCCTGCTCAAATTGACTCCTTCGGCCAATTTTCTGAATTTTCAAAATGACCATGCATTTAAATAAAAAACAATATATATATATATATATATATATATATATATATGTTTGGGGTAGTAGGCCACCAACCTTTCCAGCCCCCAACGACCAACATATATATAATTATAAAAGAACCAAATTTTTATTTAAATTTGGGTCGACGGGCCATGACCCCCGCTAACCCTCCAACCTCCCATTATATATATATATATATATATATATATATATATATATATATATATATATATATATATATATATATATATATATATATATATATATATATATATATATTACATTGTATTAACATGGGGTGGGCGGGCCACCTTCTGTGGACCTGGCCCACACCCTAAACCACCCACTATATGTTTGCATTAAGTGCGGAGTTGGCAGGGATTAAACCTGCCCAACCCACGTGGGCCAGCCACCACCAGGCGGCCCCATGTGGCTCCGTGCCAAAACGAAACCCCAACCAACCGCATTAATAGTACCAAACTCTGCCCACATTTATTCAAACAAACGCGGCTCCAAAACAACCACTCCAAAATCATTTGACCACACACCATTTTAATACACCATAGTTATAAGAAAACAGGTAACTGCATGTTGTTTAAAAGTTGTGTGTATTTTTGGGTGAGACGGGATTTAATGCCCCAACCTCTCTGCCTCCATTATCCCACTTAACCAATACATCAACGACATTCTTTGGAAATTCCGCTCACATTTTCATATATAACCCTTTGTTTCATTTTACACGGGAGATGGATTTGAGAACAGAGGAATAGAACCGCATTATGCAGAGTAGAATGGAGGCCAGGATGCGACATAGAAAACGAGACAAAGTTTTTAATTGATTTCCATGATCCTAGAAAAACACAAGAAGAACCATGATTGAGCCAAATTTTTAGGAGGGAAAAATTTTTCCAGTGTCGAAATTGGACAAAATTTATGTTGATCCTACACCTCTCAGCGACATGAACCTGATGGTGTAGTCAGAATTTTGATTTGAGCAACAAATTTTTAGATGCCCCGGAGGAGGGAATATTTGAGGAATCTAGGGTGAATCTAAAATGTTCATGTAGCCCCAGATTTCCACTTTCAAAATTCAGAAATTAGACAGTCGATTTTACCATATTCGACACCACAAATCTGATGGTGCATTTAGATTTTCCATTTGATCATTTCATTGTTCAGCCACTTTTCAAAGTGGAGTGCAGGTATCAGCATTCAACATGCGAGCAATCATTCCATGAGATTCGACGCCGTGAGATTGATGGTACGACTAACTTCAGTAGTTTGACATCCTTTTCTTTAGATGGCCCTAGGATGTGAGGTATATGCAGTGCGTTCATGTACTTATTTTTGCTATGAGATGCATTGCGCTGCATAAATCCCTATTTGTTTTTTGATGTGGGATCTTGTTTTCTTACTTGTTTCATGATTCCTACTTGATGTTGCACAAAATCATCTGTAAGATGTACTTGTTGTCATGATTCATCATGTTCTCTTTGAGATCCCTTTGTCTTCATGTTGACAGGATACTCATGTGTTGCCATGTATGTTTGCATTGAGATCCCTTTGATGCCATGTTGGCGGGATGCTCATTATCATCATGCATGAGTTTATGTCATACTGATAGGAGTCCTTTTGATTGAGAGTTCTTCTAGCGAAACATCTTGTGGAGCCACTCCTACATGAGGGCATTTTCCTTGTATGATAGCGATGTCACAACCTATGTACATAATCACTATTGACAACACTTAATGCAGTGACCTGCACCATCTTGACACTGGTGCCCGAAGACATAGTCCCTCTTGGACGAACTTTGTTATCAACATCTTGTATTTTAGGTTGCTGATTTTTCTCATGTTCCTTCTTCTTTACAACATGCATTTATGCTCCTTTACGTTATTTTAAATGCAATTCTAATCACATCACGGAAGCAAAAGATATTGGTTAAATCTGGGAGTTGAGTGAACTTGGATCAGAAAAACTTGCTTGTCCCTAAACCCAATTGCTAAAAATTTGATTGGATCCACTTCTAAGATGACTGTGATAGTGGATGATACTACCATGGATGTTGATACTACCATGGATGTTGTTCACAGGCCGCTCATGTTCAAATATGAATGCATTTTGGTTGCTCCTCGTATAAAGTGGGGAGAGCATGAATTAGATTACCTTGTTCGTGATCTTGCCTTGCATCCCAATCTGGAAAAGGTTGCTGATGTTAAGTATGTAAGAGAGGAGCAGATAAAGTTCATAAGGAAATCTAGAAGGGTGAAGGTGAAGATGAAACTGCACCAACAAATGAACAAGAAAGGACGCTTTAGCAAGAAGAAAAAAATGAAATATATCATTGTAGGCCTTACTGAGATGTAGACTAGCAGGAAAGTTAAAGTTTAGGTCATTCCTGGAGGTGAAAATCGGCAACATGCCAACCCTCCAAGAGTGTCTGGTATGTGTAGCCGAATTCTGGGTTGTTTTTGTAGAGAAGTGGCCAATCAGAAGTCTCGTTCCCACAAGATTTGAGCACGGTGGTTAGCGCCATGATCGGTGGTCCACTGAGGCAATCTGCAACATTATTGGTGCTGCCCTTTTTATACTTGATATTCAAGTGAAACTGTTGTAGGTATGTAGACCACTTTTGATGGCGATCATTCTGAAATTTCCCTTGGGTCTGTATGAACTGTAGAGGTCGGTGGTCTGTGTGGATGACCGTTTCCTTCCCCAAAATGTAATGCTTCCATTGTCGGCAGACTTGTACAATGGAATACATCTCTTTATCATAAGTGGGGTACTTCCGGACTGTGTCTGAAAGTGTTTCACTGTGATATGCGACTGGATGTCCATGTTGAGTAAGGACTGCCCCAATAGCATAGTCAGAGGCATCTGTCTTGACCTCAAATGGTTGTTGTAAATCTGGTAACGCGAGCACTGGTGCCATGCAGAGGCGATCCTTCAACTCCCTGAATGCCTTCTGTTGAGATTCAGACCAGAAGAATTTTTCTTTCGCCCCGCCCTTGGTGACTTGACTCAAGGGCCAAGAAATATGAGAAAACCCCAACACAAACCTGCGGTAGAAGTTGGCAAGACCTAGAAAGCTGCGGAGCTCTGTTAGAGTGGTTGGAGAGGGCCAATCCCGAATGACTTGGATCTTGGCTGGATCGACATGCACCCCCTGTTCATCAATGATGTATCCGAGATACTGAACCTGGGTCATGCCAAAAGTGCATTTCTGCAAATTGGCACATAGCTTGTGTTGCCACAGTGTTTGGAGAACCTGTTGGATGTGGTGGAGGTGCTCTTCCCAACTCTGGCTGAAGATCAGAATGTCATCCAAGTATACTACTACAAAGGAGTTGGTGAATGGCCGCAAGATGTCATCTATTAGCCTCATAAAGGTTGCAGGAGCATTCGTCAATCCGAAAGGTGTGACCAACCATTCGAAGAGGCCCTCCTTGGATTTGAAGGCAGTCTTCCACACATCGGAGGGTTCGATTGGTACCTGGTGATATCCTGACTTCAGATCGATCTTGCTGAAATATTTCGCCCCCTTTAGTTGGTCTAAGAGGTCATCAATCCGCGGGATCGGGTACCTATTACGGACAGTGATCTTGTTCAGCGCCCGATAGTCAATACAAAGTCTCCACGTCCCATCCTTCTTCTGTACCAACACGATCGGACTCCCACAGGGCGATGAACTTGGATGGATGTGACCTTTCTGCAGGAGCTCCTGAATCTGCCTCTTGACTTCATCGTTCTCCAGAACGGAGCGCCGATAAATTGGTCCATTGGGTAGCGTTACACCTGGGGTCAGATCAATGGAGTGCATGACTTGAAAGTGCAGAGGAATCCCTGCCGAGAAGGTGAAGATGTCCTCGTACTCCTCCACAATCTTGTCCATCTGTAGTTGTCATGCAGAGGGACCCCGTTTGGAGGTCGCAGCCACTCTCTTCTTCTTTCCTTGAGGGCGTATCATCAGGAAAACAAATTTCCTAGTTTTGGAAATGATCTTACTGCATTGTTTTGCAGTAATCAAAGAGATGGCGGCAGGTGGTGCTACCTCTGGTATCCTGAACAACTTATTTTCCAATGTAATAATAACAGCACGGGGCCTTGATTCATACACAGCATGTCGCTTCCACAAGTATGGTTGTCCTAGTAATACATCACAAACTTCAAGGGGAGCAATGTCACACAATACCTCATCCGTGAACAGCTTGATGTTGTATGGAAGGTGACACTGCTGGCTCACGCGAAGATCTCGTCCTTGGTGAAGCCACCCAATGGTGTATGGTTGTGGATGTGCTGTGGTCGATAAGCCCAACCGCTTCACGACCTCTGCCGAAATGAGGTTCTTTTGACTCCCGCTATCAACAATGAACTATATCGGGGAGACCTTTACCCACATCTGGGAGTGGAAGAGACGCTCCTCCTCCTCTGGATCTTCAGGTTCATTTTTTTGGATCTTTGCGGTAGCAACAGTGGCGCTGGGATCTGTATCAATGATCTGCTTCCCTTTTTCATACCCCTTATCGGGTTCTGACTCAGAGTCGGAACATGCATCTGATTCTGAAACCTTTAGCTCAGCCACCAGTGACTGCTTGGCCCGACACTCACTTGTGTTGTGAGTGGAGCTCTTATGGAACTCGCACCATTTTCTAGTGTCCTTTCTCGGCTTCGCGGCGTTGTTCTTTGCTTGCAGCTTCGGCTGGTTGTCTTGGGCTGTCTCGCCTTGGCTTTGTCCTTTGTTCTGTGGTTTAGGGGCACCTTTCCCCTTTGGATTCGCAGATCCAAAGTCTCGCTTCTTTTGTTTAAACTTCTGCTCGACCTTGACGGCATATCGGTATGCTGCACCGAGCGAGGGGATGTTTAGGAATTGTATTTCTTCCTGGATGTACTTGTGCAGGCAGCCACGGTATTTGAGTATCAAATGTTGCTCCGAATCCTTGATACCCAGCTTTGTGCGAAGGGTATGGAAAAGATTGGTGAACTCCGGCACGTCTTGGTCCCTTCCCTGCCGCAGCGTGGTCCACTTTATGTATTCATCCTCATAGCTTCTGACAGGGTAGTACTACTCCTTGATGGCATCTCAGAACGAATCCCAGGTGGGTGCAGCTGAAAATAGTGAGCCAGTACTTTCATCCTTCTGCTCGCAGTAGGTTTCCCACCAGTCCTTGACGTGGGGGGCTGCTTTGAGAAGAGCAAAAACAATCTTTTCCCGACTCGAAAATTCATGAACAGAAAAATAACCCTCTAGCAGATTTAACCATTTATCTACAGCATCTGTGTCTATCTGACCCTCGAATATGGGGATTTAAAAATTAACTTGTACCTTAAAGGGTGTGGCGTTTCCAGAGTAGCTGCTGGAAGCCGATGCGTTGCTTCTGGGTAGCCGCTGAAGGATCTGGGCAAAGCTGTCCATCATCGCGTTCCGTTGTCACTCGAGGGCTTCTTCGAGCAAGATTTTGATGGGATCTCCTGCCCCCTCGTATTTCTTCTCATCCGCCATGGGAGGCCATCGGGATTTGCGAGGCTGGTCTTGCAAAGGTTCAACCAGTTCAAGCCCTAACTCCTTATATCCCGACCTTGTTGGGGACATGCAAAGAAAAACAGAGAAAAAGCAGACCGCTCTGATACCAATGATCTGGATTTAAACAGGAACGCAACAAATTACAGAGATAACCATATACACAAAGATGCAGCGGAAATAATACTTCATTTCATTAATGGAAAATACTGAAATATACTTACAACCAGAAATGGAAATAAACCAGCTAGGCGATGGTAGCTTATCTCTGAGAAGAGATGTGATGGCTACATGCCTCTGAACTGTGTTACAATGAGGCTCGAAGGCCTATTTATTGTTGAGAAACAATGGAAAACCCTTAACATTCCAAAACCTAACCCTAGGAGATGAAACGCCAAACAGTGGGTCCCGTTTGGGGTAAATTGGTACATCAACTTCCCGGGGTTGTAACTTTGGCATATGATCTCCGTTTGACGCGTACAATAGCTCATTAGAAAGATCTATCCGAGCTCTTCCTATCTCGAGTGGAGTTGCCCAGCAAATCAAGAACATGCAAAGAGACTTTCTATGGGGAAAAGGTGAGGAAAATAATAAATGGGCACTGGTTGCTTGGGACAAACTTTGCATGCCCAAAAACGTTTTGGGGGCCAAACTTTGTTGGAGATGGCTGAAGGAATCCAGCAACCCATGGGCCAAGCTTTGGAAGGAGAAATATGCAAAGAACTAGAGAGAGGGGGACTTGATTAGAATGACAGGGCACATCAGGGGTTCTCACATTTGGAATAATGCTTGGGAGAACAGAGCTTTAGTTCAGAATCACAGCTTCTGGGAGATTGGGAATGGAAACCTTGCCTGGTTTTGGGAGGATAACTGGCAGCAGGAATCCAACTTAAGTAGAGAAGGACTGGACATTCTGAGAGAGGAAATTGTCAACAAAGAAATAAAAAAGGTTAGCGACTTTTGGGATAAAACTAGAAACAGTCGCAAGTGGAGAACTTGGAAAGTACCAATTAATAATGAAGAATCTCCTCTGAAAACCCAGATAGAAACTCTTGCCAAAATCCTGGAAAAAAGGAAAATTTTGATCTTGTCATCCCCAGTTCAACTTAGATGGGGAAGAAGTAGTGAGGGAAATTTCAACCTCAAAGAAGCTAAAGTTGTGGCCACTGGATACAATTTTTCAAACTTGGATAACACTTGGAAGGACCTGTGGAAGCACCCTCAATGGATGAAAATCAAGCTGTTTATGTGGATGGTGCATCACAAAAGGATCTTGACTTGGGAAAATCTTAGAAAGAAAGGTTTTGCAAGACCTTCCAGATGCTAGTTATGTGGTATCCAGGAAGAAATGAGGGATCAGCTTCTCAGCCTCTACACCTTCACCTCTACCCTATGGAACTGGTTAGCCTGTATCTTTAGACAAACTGGCAGAGATGAAAACGACATCTCCAAAACCTTAAGGAATTGGAGGAAAAAACTCTGAGAGAATGAGACTGTCAACTCAGCCTGGACCCTAATCCCAGGCTTCCTTATCTGGAACGTATGGAAAGAACGCAATAATAGAATTTTCAAGGAAAAATCTGGCCCACCCCAAATCATCATAAATAAGCTCCTCAGGCAGCTCAAAGAGAATATTAATACATTTCAGAAGAACCCTCCTGAGAATCTGCCTTCTCCTCAGTACACTCGAATTCTTCATCTTTTGGGCCTACAGAAGATGGTCCCTCAAGGCCCAATCCGGATTCCTTCTTGTGCTACTATGAGGGAGGACTTCGGGCATCCCTCCCCCCCAGGTACTTAAAATTAAATACAGATGGAGCCTCAAAAGGTGACCCAGGGGAAGCAGGGTATGGAGGTGCCATCAGAGATGACAAGGGGAATTTAATAGTCATCTTTCACAGCTACTTAGGGAATGCTACCAACAACATGGCGAAACTGATGGCCATAGAACAAGGATTATAGATTCTAAGAAATCTCAACATGAAGAACTCCATAATAGAAGTTGATTCTGAATTAACAATCAATTCTATGAAAAGAATTGCTAATGGCTCAGACCTTGAGAAAGTCTCGCACCACTAGAGACTGTTGTAGGTTTATCAGTGCATTCGATCACATCTGAGAATCCTAAGAACCCTAAGCGTTGCTCATGTGCGCAGAAATGCCAACAGAGTGGTGGACTGGCTGGCAAATGAAGGGGTGCTCTGCAAGAATGAATACAGTTTTTACAAATGGGAAACGATGCCACAGGGAATTTGAGAGAAGAATGCTATAGTCTGGCTCATGCTGACAATGAGATTTTTCTCAAGCAGGGCAGGGAAGAGGATGGGGGACTAGGGTTCATCTAGCCTCTGCTCCCGATCGTGATGTTTTGAAGGCTTTCTTTTGGATGGTAGGAGGCGAGGAATAAGTGGTTTTCATTCACAGAGGAATAAGAGGTAAAGTGGTTTTGTGGTTTATCGCGCGCATCTGAGCCCTAAAGTGGTTTTACAAGGTTTTCCTCTGATGCCATTCATTAATCAACACATGGCAGCAAGAGGAGAGAGAATACCACCCATATTGTGTGGGTTATCCTCGTGCTTCTTCGTCGTGCAATATTCTCCTCAGTCGTCAGATTAGGGGAGGGAGATCAATGGCTCTAGTACGTCGAGCTAGTTAGTGGAGTTATCCTTCATTCTTTTCAAAGTACTACGTGTTGGATCCTGAAGGGCGGATCTCTCAGTCGCACGGGTTTTAACCCTTGGGCAGACCCATTTTATTCTATGTTTTGAGACTTTTCTCCTTATGTGTTCGAGAGGTTGTTTGTTGTTAGGATTGCAGCCTGTTGTTTAGGGTTCAGCGGTCCCGTTGACTATGTCTGGGACTTGTATCATAATTCTGTAATTTTTTAAGCCTTTGAATGAGAAACGAAAAACACTCTTTCCTTAGCAAAAAAAAAAGAAAAAAAGAAGAAGAAGGAATTAGTTTAGGAATAATAAACAAATAAGGATTTATTTAATTATTCCTAAGGGATTTAGTCAAATTTAACAAAGAATAATAATTAGTTAGCGATTAATTAATTATTCTTAGAGAAAAATAAGATAAATAATGATTTGTTTGTTTATTTTTCATTATTGGGTCAAATTTGACAAAGAATAATAATAAAACAAAGGTTAAATTAATTATTTCTAGAAGAAAATCAAATAAATAGTGATTTATTTAATTATTCTTCATGGGTTTAACTATAAATTACTTAACAAAGGTGATTTATTAGGTAATTTCTTACAGTGAAATAAATTTTACTGCGGTAAAATTGGCTTTACATGGTCTATTTCGATCCATCTAGTAATTTAGGCTAGATGACCAAAAATTGGTAATAACAAATTGCCCCCAAAATATGAGTGTTAGGAGCAAAGCGTATGACCGAAGTATGTTGTAAAGACACAATCACTTAGACAACACAGGGGAGTCAAGGAGGGAGAGAGAGAGACCAATGAAGCTGAAGTTGAGAGAAGATAGTGACAGAGGGGGCGAGACTAATGTAACTCTCCTTTTATGTTGTGGTACCAGACCTCAATGAGGTAGGGGAGGCATACCCATACCGGCCAAGATAACTTAGTACAAAAATAATGGTTTGCCAAGAAATATGAAACTGAGCAATAAAGTACATGCTAAATGGTACATGACATGCTTGCATAACAGAGCCAAGAAATAATACAACGTGTCCCATATACATACTGCACCTGGTAAAAGCATGATCTAGGAATGAATAAAATAATATCTGAGTACATGAGATATAATGCCCCTTCCCTCAAAAAATGGGTGGGAGGTAGGGTAGAACAACCAAGGAAGCCCTGTTGAATAAGGAAGGGCTCTGCAAAACTGAATGGATCATCTGGAGGAGACATGCATGCTATGAACACTGCAGTCGGTAGGAATCGAACCCATCAACTCTGCGGAACTGCATCTGAGGGTGTAGCATGGTAGGTATGCATCTGGGCATGTGGGGGGCTACCTAAAGGGCTACCCCTCATGAGGTCTAAAACATCTCACACATACCCAGAAAACACTGGTACAATCTGCTTCATCACTAGACCATCAAGTGTATGGATCACAGACATGAAATAACCAAGTAAAAGGGCAATAATGAGACCCTCTATTCGATCCAAGGCATTGAATAAGAATGGATGCTGGAATAGAGATACACCGCCCTCTATGTTTTTCTTCTGGAATAAATGAGCTAATGTCGACAGAATAAGGCTTGCAATAGATGAGGCAATGACGGTCCTCAACTAAAGCATGAGAGAAAATAGTAATGTGACTGATGGACTGACACTAGGGATAGTTCATGGTTGACCTGGCAAAAACTGACTCAACTCTGGAGGGGATGGGGATAGTATGACTAGAGGTCAAAATGGGCAACATAGGATGAATGATATGAAAATATGGATGGAACACTATGACATGATATGATGTGACATGAAATAGACTCCAAGAATGTAAGGGTGACTCATCGGGGATGCTTTGAACAAGGGTGACTCAATGACACTACCACAGAGACTAGGCCCGGTGGGGACCATGAAAATATGAGTAAATGATGGTTATTCATTATTGGGTGTGGAGCCTAATTATCTTATTTATTCAGAGGTATCAGTGCATTGGACCCCAATTCATAATGTGGAGTTATCCTTCATTCTTTTCAAAGTACTACGTGTTGGATCCTGAAGGGCGGATCTCTCAGTCGCACGGGTTTCAACCCCCGGGCGGACCCATTTTATTCTATGTTTTGAGACTTTTCTCCTTATGTGTTCGAGAGGTTGTTTGTTGTTAGGATTGCAGCCTGTTGTTTAGGGTTCAGCAGTCCCGTTGACTATGTCTGGGACTTGTATCATAATTCTGTAATTTTTTAAGCCTTTGAATGAGAAACGAAAAACACTCTTTCCTTAGCAAAAAAAAAAGAAAAAAAGAAGAAGAAGGAATTAGTTTATGAATAATAAACAAATAAGGATTTATTTAATTATTCCTAAGGGATTTAGTCAAATTTAAGAAAGAATAATAATTAGTTAGCGATTAATTAATTATTCTTAGAGAAAAATAAGATAAATAATGATTTGTTTGTTTATTTTTCATTATTGGGTCAAATTTGACAAAGAATAATAATAAAACAATGGTTAAATTAATTATTTCTAGAAGAAAATCAAATAAATAGTGATTTATTTAATTATTCTTCATGGGTTTAACTATAAATTACTTAACAAAGGTGATTTATTAGGTAATTTCTTACAGTGAAAGAAATTTTACTGCGGTAAAATTGGCTTTACATGGTCTATTTCGATCCATCTAGTAATTTAGGCTAGATGACCAAAAATTGGTAATAACAAATTGCCCCCAAAATATGAGTGTTAGGAGCAAAGCGTATGACCGAAGTATGTTGTAAAGACACAATCACTTAGACAACACAGGGGAGTCAAGGAGGGAGAGAGAGAGACCAATGAAGCTGAAGTTGAGAGAAGATAGTGACAGAGGGGGCGAGACTAATGCAACTCTCCTTTTATGTTGTGGTACCAGACCTCAATGAGGCAGGGGAGGCATACCCATACCCGCCAAGATAACTTAGTACAAAATAATGGTTTGCCAAGAAATATGAAACTAAGCAATAAAGTACATGCTAAATGGTACATGACACACTTGCATAACAGAGCCAAGAAATAATACAACGTGTCCCATATACATATTGCACCTGGTAAAAGCATGATCTAGGAATGAATACAATAATATCTGAGTACATGAGATACAATGCCCCTTCCCTCAAAAAATGGGTGGGAGGTAGGGTAGAACAACCAAGGAAGCCCTGTTGAATAAGGAAGGGCTCTGCAAAACTGAATGGATCATCTGGAGGAGACATGCATGCTATGAACACTGCAGTCGGTAGGAATCGAACCCATCAACTCTGCGGAACTGCATCTGAGGGTGTAGCATGGTAGGTATGCATCTGGGCATGTGTGGGGCTACCTAAAGGGCTACCCCCTCATGAGGTCTAAAACATCTCACACATACCCAGAAAACACTGGTACAATCTGCTTCATCACTAGACCATCAAGTGTATGGATCACAGACATGAAACAACCAAGTAAAAGGGCAGTAATGAGACCCTCTATTTGAAACAAGGCATTGAATAAGAATGGATGCTGGAACAGAGATACACCGCCCTCTAGGTTTTTCTTCTGGAATAAATGAGCTAATGTCGACAGAATAAGGCTTGCAATAGATGAGGCAATGGCGGTCCTCAACTAAAGCATCAGAGGAAATAGTAATGTGACTGATGGGATAGTTCATGGTTGACCTGGCAACAACTGACTCAACTCTGGAGGGGATGGGGATAGTATGACTAGAGGTCAAAATGGGCAACATAGGATGAATGATATGAAAATATGGATGGAACACTGTGACATGATATGATGTGACATGAAATAGACTCCAAGAATGTAAGGGTGACTCATCGGGGATGCTTTGAACAAGGGTGACTCAATGACACTACCACATAGACTAGGCCCAGTGGGGACCATGAAAATATGAGTAAATGATGGTTATTCATTATTGGGTGTGGAGCCTAATTATCTTATTTATTCAGAGGTATCAATGCATTGGACCCCAATTCATAATGTGGCATAAATTCTTGCAGCAATAACTTAAGATGTGAATCATGCTCATCCACCATATCACTTTCAAGAAAATCGCCAAAAACTCGTACAACATCGTCCCTCCTTTCAAAACCTTCTTCGTTAAGAAGTGCCACCACAATATTTATACCAAATTGCAAATGAGACGATCCCAAACATTTGAAACCAGGAAGGACGAGTTCCACCATTCAGACAATTTCTGTTACTATATCTGATTTTTGCAGCACCTTATTGGACTCCAAGAAAAACTCATTCTCTCCTTCTTCAAGTGAGGTAGTTGTGAGAATGGAGTTAATTAACTACTTCATTCTCTCCAGAGAAAAACTCATTCTCTCCGGAGAAAAACTCATTCTTCGAGAAAAACTCATTCTCTTCAGAGCACTGCTTCAAGTGCTACATTAATTATATCGACATTCTTAGCTTCATCATCCTCATTCTTTTTCTTCTTCAACGTTCTTGACCTACTACATTCATCAGTTATGGTTGCATGGTGCAAGTAATGCAAACGGGAGATGCAAAGAATTGCTGAATGAAGTACAAGGCCAACGAAATTAGAGTCTGAGATGATGCAATTCAATGGATCTTTTATCCAGGCAGCCTTTAGGATTAACATTGCGTTGTAGAGGTCTTCATTAGTTATATCGCTCAAATTTCCACGCTCTAACGCACGGACGGTGATCATGACTATCCAGAAGCAGAAATGGTCGAGCTTAGATCTCCTATGAATTTCGATGTTCAAGTCGTAAAGCATCCGACGATAAATTCTTAAAACCATGCTCCGGATCTTCAACTGATCGCATGGCGTTACAAGGCAAGACAGCGCTGTAAAAATCCCCAACAAAATGTCTGGAGGAATATTAGTATCCTTGAAACCAATGAGATCCACGAGCCTGCACACTTCCTTGCACACTTGTTTCAAAGTATCACATGAAGATGCATAGCGATTGCATAAAAAACAAAACCGGCCATCTAATACCGGCAACAAGTTTTCGTATCCTCCTATTGAACAAAACAAAACCCTGTTTCCAGGTTGGTATTGGAAATAGAGGCGGAGAATATTAAATTTCTTCCACAACACTTTCCAATAATGCTCTTCCGGCACCTCTCGCTTTTCCCTCTCAGCATTTACAAGACATTCATAATCCGAAATCAACCCCTTCACCAGAATTTTCATATCTGCTTCGCTCAAGACTTGAGTATAGTCGGAGATGACATCTAGCCTTTGAGTTGGGCTTGAGTTGTTGACCATGTATCCTTGCATTTCTTGCCTCAACTCAACCTACGGAATAACATTGCTAATGTCAAAAGGCTGACGTGTAAACGGACTAACTGCTTCGTGCTTGGCATCCCAAATAGTTTCCAATGTAGTTCGATTGTATAGAACCTGAGCTGGGTCTTTTGTGTGCGGCAATCTAACTGGATCATACGCAAATTCTTGAGTCAACACATCTATGTACATTTCAGGAATCTCACGATCCATTTTCGGTAATAATGATCGCCAGCCAGGATTTCTCTTTACCTTACAAAATATTTGTTTCTATTTTGTATGATAGGATATTATTTTATATATATATATATATATATATATATATATATATATATATATATATATATATATATATATATATATATATATATATATATATATATATATATATATATATATATATATGCCATCAAATGTGCCTCATATCTTAGGATGGGTCGGTTTTGTCTAATTATTTTTTAACGAGGGGTTGTGTTAATTAATTGTTAAAAATTAATATATTCAAATTATTTTTAATTAAATTAAAGTCTACTTAAATGCCATATATTTTTTTAAATATTTATTATATGTTAAAATTTGAAATATAAAGTTTATTATTGAATTTAGGCTTCTGTGATCTATATTAAATCACATCATTTTCGAACCAACCAGTATGGTTCATCAGTGAGGACAAAACGCCTCGCGTGTCCTGACGATGAACCACACTTGTTCTGGTTCGAAACCCCTGACAAATGATGTGATTTCTGCCAAAAACTCTTCTAAAAAATAAAGTCCACCCTTAAATTATGTTTTTCAATTAATTAATTGTTAATAATTAATATATTCAATTTCTTTTTAATTATAATGAATTGAGTGTGGGTTATAGTTAGTGCATTGGTTATGTTTATTATTTATTGATTATGGTTGATATGTTTAATTTTGGTTAAATTATTAGGAATGTGATTGATTTTGTTTAATCTTTTTATTTACTTATGTGAGTTTAATATGGTTAGAGATGACTCAGATATAGTTGATGATGGATGTTTATAGCTCAAATTTGTCATATGTTTGACCATATTTGATTATAGTTTACTGTGTATTTGACCATACAATTTGAGTTTCATTACCATAGTATTGAACTCAAATACATTGGATATGGTAGTCCATTCTTTAATCAAATCCCCTAGAATTGTTTTGTGATAGTGTGACTTGTTTATATGGAATTTTCTTGAACGTCCAAAACTAGATTCTATAAAATAACCATATTTTTAGAAACTCATTATACATTTATTTCATTCAAGAGTGTTTTACACCTTTCTTTTTCTTTAATCATGAATATGGTGGATTTGTATTTGATAATTATGTTTTATGAGTAACCATTGTTATCTTTTTTCACAAACAAGGGGATCTTATGCACCAATTCGGTGTTTTTATTGCCCTTATTATTATTATTATTATTTATGATGTAATTTTCATGATTAGATATTGAGTTGAGTGATAAAGTACTTGTTTGAAAGTGATATTACATGTTTCAAATGTTGTAATTGAACTGCTTGCTTTTGAACAACACTTTGTTATTGAATTTTTTTTATAGCTTTTCTTCCTCATCTCTTTCTGTCTCCTATTCCTCATGTCTTTTCATCTCCTCACAATTTATTCATCACTTTGAGATGAGACATTTGAATACCTAAAGGTAGGTGAAAGCTAATGATTGTTTCTCATAACACTTTAGTGGTAATACGAGTTTCAAAAAAAACATAATATACTAACTTGGAGGAATGCTTAGAGATACATAAAAAAAAAAAAAAAAAAAAATTCAAGATGGTGTAAGAATATGAAATGTAGATAAATGAATTATCTTTCCAAATATATATTTTTTATTAATAGATATTTTGTCTCAGTGTGTGAATTTTGAGTTTTACTGACATTGTTATGTTATTTTCATTCATACTGTAATGCATATGATTTCATTAGTGCAACCTATAAGTACATAAATAATGAAATATTGATAAAACAAATTAGTAGAGTTGTATAAAATAGAGTGATTTTGTGCATATCTAATTCTTTGAAAAGAATTGATCTTAATTTCATATCCTTTTGAATTGTGATTTTTTTATATCCTTGAAAACATAAGTACTTCCATTAATGCACCTTAAAAGAGCCTTAAAATTACCAAACAATCCTTTTAATTTTATCATTGTAGGTCTTATTGTTCACTAGTGAACCATGTAATATTTTTCTTCAAATGGTTAACATGGAAAAGAAGTTATAATGGAAATATAAGGGGGATCTATTTTGATATTTCAATATATGTCAAGAGAAAAATGTATTAAAAATAGTAAACACTATTAATATTTTAAAAAAGTATACAATTAGGATGTACATAGATGACTCAATATATGTATGTAGTTTCATGGACAATTGATTTGTTTAGCATATCAAAAAATAATGTGAAAGATAGGGATATAAATACATTTTAACAAATTTATATTTTCATGTGTTTATAGCCCAAACACAATGTTTGTGATCCCGAACCTATATGTGAAGTAGCCAATTCATCATGCACATAAGCTCCCCCCAAAAGGCATTTAAATTCAAAAAATGGTGTGCATGGTCTTAACACTAAAATAGCATGCATGATCCAAGTAATAAAAATGTGTGTACATTGCCCATGGGGGTAGTTCAATTGGAAATGGCCTTGTTATGAAGTAATATCTAAACCATGAGATTCAAAGTTCAGTAGAAAAGAGGTTCAAGGATGCACATTATAATTAAAATAGAGGACACCAAGACCCTTTGAACAAGGGGTGAAACCTTTCCTTCACAGTGTGGGTGAAACAATGTGATTAATGATTGAGAATAAATAAAGGATTGAGGTAGAGTGCCGCTCCATTAGAAGAGGTGTTATAGAGAAGTATATAATGTAGAAGGGATGAGAATTTGTCAATTGGACCTTGTGAAGGTCCATCACATAACAAAGGTCGACAATGTCATCTAACAAAAGGAAATATCATTTGTTGAAAGGAATTATTCCCGTTCCCCAAATTTTTTCCCTAAGACGTATGAGGGAAATTTCGAGTAGATGTGCTCATGGGAAGAAGTTGATTCAAGGAGGAATATTCCCAATGGGAGATGAGATATTTGTACAAGTATTATGAGGATTGATCTAAATGTTTTATGTTAACTTTGGTTATAAGAATTTATGTTTGTAGGGAGCAGACAAAAGGAAGGTAGGAACCATTTAACAAGTAACTTGGGCTTTAATCCCCAAAATTGACTCTAGGGGACCCGTTACCAACAATAGGGAAGAACAACATCGTTTTAATGTGATTCTTGTGAAGGATGAAGAACAATTACAAAGCATTGTTATAACTTTTGGAACAAAACAAAATTTTAATTCTCTTGGAAGAGGAAAGAAGGTAGAATTTTTTGTAAAGGAAATCAAGGTGTATACCATATGCAACGAATAAATGCATCTATGGAAGAAAAGCATGAGATTGAATGTTTTTTATTTCAAGATGAGATTCCTAATTAGAGAAGTTTCTAGCTTTTGAAGAGATGTCGAAGGTTGATAAATTTGTGCATACAGACCTTCAAGATGGTGAAACTAAGGAAGAAGTTATTAAATTGAAAGAAGTAGATGAAGATTTGATGAATGGATTAAAGATTCCAATGTTGCATGAGGAAAGGGTGTTGTAAGCATCTGAAAAGGCTGTGAAGTCTCATGTTTTTAAAACTAATAAGTGGTTTGTGTTTACAGGTAGCGAGGAATGTAAGGATAAACAAACTCATAATTTTTTTCATCTTAGTAGAGGAAGCAACATTGTATCCTTTAATCGGTAAAATGGAAAGATATGCAAATTCAACGAGTGAAAGTATTGGGCCCTATAGAGAGGACAAAAACATGCAGGGAACAATGAGATAGCTTAGAGATACTAATCTAATTTAGAATATTAGTTTACAATGCTAAGATCTTCCTTAGATTATAAAAAAAATGCTTTCATTGTGCTTAAGGATTCATCATTTTTTGCAAGTGAAATGGAGATTTTTATGTTAATTTTATGAGAAATTTAACATAAATAAGAAATTGAACAACAACATAAACATGTATAGAACATCATCAAAAACACATTACAACAAGAACGTGATAAAGGAGTTCACCCCTCCTGGGCTACGTATCATTAGTCCAACTTCCAATGGCTTGGGCCTCTCAAATATGGTGAAAAGTGTAAAAATCTATGTTTACAATTCTCAAATGCTTATGAAACCTGCTCCAATCAGTCCAGAATGTCCAAAAATGGCTATCTAGCCTTTGGTGAGAAATTGAAGAAGTTATGACTTCGCCTTTTTTTCCCATTATTCGCTCCACAAATTGCCCCATTTTGGCATAATCCTACAAATTAGCCCCAAAAATGCGCTACCTAGTTGAAAATTTCACCGCGTGGAGGGCCATAATCTGTCGGTCGACTGTTCATCGCAAATCTCAATCAACGAGAACCAGTAGGCTTAAGTTCTTATGAACGTGGCGGGCAATGTGCGATTGTGATATGGTGAACCCAACGAGAGTATTAACTGGAACTTGAAGTCACATCAAATCTAGGATCCAATCTCATTTTGCAATTGATGAAGAAACTAATGCGGATATTTTTTTTCCTGCACTTTGCAATTGCGATCTTCGATTGCATTTATCGCATCACAACCCAGGTATGCTGGGGACCGATTTATTGCATTGCTTCTACTGGGCTGATCCATTGCATGCAACTATGGGGTCGATCCTTTAACACCTTTCTACCTGTCTTTTGCGAAGTGCAATTGTGATTTATCACATCACAACCCTTCTTTGCTCGAGGGCTGATTCTTTAATATGAGTTACTTGCAACTTGCAATTTGCGATATGCGAGGACCAATGGTGGCCTTCCACTTGGTGCCTCCTCATTAGCTGAAGGGCCTTAGCACATCATCCAATCATGCATGTGTCAAAGTCAAACCTAAACTTTGAATTGCTCTTACTTCTACATATGAGCTGAGATTTCAGTGTCATTTGTGCCATTGGATTTAGAATTACAAGCTCTTTGCTCTGAAGTTAAGTTTATCAAGATTCTGACACTTTGATTTTTGAGCCTAATTTTGAGCACCTGATCACTCCTCCCCACTGGAAGTCTTTTGGACCCCAAAAGATCACTTTCAATTGGTGAGCACGTGAGGGTACAATTCCCTCACCTTTCAAATCTCGATCCATTGATCACTGAACTAGAACTTGTGATCTCCATGATTCTTGTCGGATCTTTTTGTGTAGTTGCCTTTAACCTTTTCAATTTTTTCTTCCACTATTTTATGTACCATTTGGAGTCGTTCAATGAACTCTTTGGCATTTTCCATGTTACTATTAGTAGCGACATCCTTCTTACCAAGATTATACAATACTTTATGATGTAAATGGTAAACAAATTCCTCCATTTGATTCCTTTGATTCAAGCTTGAATATACATCTTGAAAGTATTTATTTTTCTAAACATAACTTTTATGTAAAACAAAATGATGGTTGAGGAAAATAGTTGTACAAACTATAGGCCTATAAAGTATATCAACAAACTTGTCACTTATACCTTTCTTATACCTTTTGACTGAGTGGTATAGAAGAAAACCCATCCAATGGTAGTGCCTTTGTCGTTGACTTTATCATTGAAAATTTTTGAATGAAAAGAAATGGGCTTACCATATTGCAAATAGATTGCACCATGGCATAGTCACATTTAGAAACCTGGAACTTAAATGACTGTCTCAAGTCTAGAAGTGTAAGTACTAGAACTGTATTGATTTTTTGTTTTAAAACATCAAATGACTCTCGTTGTTTGCCTCCCCACTGGAATACCTTTTGCACAACTTCCAATGAATGCAAATGAACTACAATAGAAGAAAAATTAACAAAATTTCTCCTCCAACATTGGGCTGCTACCAAAAAACATCTTATCCAAATGAATATCTTGAGTCTGCCTGTGCAAATTTCAAGAAGAGCAAAGGCATCTATAGCTTCATGGGGATGTATGATTATTTCACCTTTGTCTACAAGAATGGAGTCAATACCACCATAGACTATTACGACATCAATATTGAAGAGGTCTAGCTTCATCTCACCTTCTCCACATCCCACGTAGACTGCCAAAAAGCCTTTGGAAACCTGAACATGCTTGGAAGAACCAATTTCACGGCTCAAGTACATGAAAGAAGTTCTATCCAACATATACTTTGACATCTTCAGAAACAAATGTTACTGACACACGACATTAAGTATTTTTCTCTCACACATGACATGTTCATAATGAAATTTTTTGAAAATTAAAATGTCATCCAAATAGACTATCCTATCTAGAAATGGCTCCAACACATTTTTCTTCATATTTGTAAAAGTAGGAGCATGGCAAAGGCCGAAAACCATAACAAGCCATTCAAAAAAACCTTTCCTACTTTTGAATCTCGTCTTCCATATATCTCCTTCAACAACTCTACTTTAATGAAAACCACTTTTTGAATCCCATTCAGGGAAATGATTACCATTCTTCTCGAGCACCAAAAGAAGAGGTGCAACACATGGTAAACGAGTAGGCTGAATGATCCTTTTATTTAACAATCCATAGATTTGCATCTTAATTTCTTCTCCTTCCATCACTAACATCATGTACATGCCAATGTTAGGAAGAAGACACTTCTGTTGCAACTATAACTCAGGTTGGATTCCCCTCTTGGGAAGTAATCCCTTTGATTCCTGAAACATTTCATCATATTGGTTAACAGCATCAACCAAATTAGTTTTCAAATTCGAATTACAACCATCAAATGCTTCATAATCAATATCATTCTCGGGTTTGATTATGATCTGGATTTAAATAGGAATTCATCAAATTACAGAGATAACCATAAATATAGAGATGCAACAAAAATAATACTTCATTTCATTAATGTAAAATATTGAAATATTCTTACAAAGAGAAATGGAAATAAACTAGCTCGGGCGATGGTAGCTTATCTCTGAGGAGAGAAGTGGCGGCTACATGCCTCTGAACTATCTTACAATGAGGCTCGAAGGCCTATTTATTATTTAGAAATAATGGAAAACCATAAACATCCAAAAACTTAACCCTAGGAGATGAAGCGCCAAACTATGGGACTCCTTTTGGGTAAATTGGTACATCAACTTCCCGTGGTCGTAACTTTGGCATACGATCTCTGTTTGACACACACAATACCTCGCTAGAAAGATCTATCTGAGGACTAAACCTTTGGGAAGAGAAAGAACAATCCTTAGACCCATGTTGCTCCCATTTTTCCCAAAAAACATCACTTAGGGCCTTAAAATGACTCCTGAACTTCAAGACCCAAAAAACTGCTAAAACTAGAAAACTCTGTTGCAATTAAGGAAACTGAAAAACTAAAAGAAAAAATGGTGTGGGTCCAAGTGGAATTGGTGAGTGGCCACCAATATCCACCTTGATCATTCCTCCTTCCTTAGGAAGCAATGGTCCCCATTGCATTGAGTTCATCCATGAGATGAGGAAACTTTTGCTGAACTCTGTCCTTGGTGAGCCACTCACCCTCATGAAGGAGTTGGCCTACATTAACAACTCGATACAATTGGATCTTCTGTTGGCAAGTGTGCTTGACTTGTGTGTCCATGATCCGATCAGTTACAGCTTGTTCCATGCAATCTGGATCTAACTCTATTGGTGTGAGTTGTTCTGCAATGTCGGATGTGTCTAGTAATGGTGGAAAGTATGGCCGAAGGCAGTCCACATTGAACACTACATGCAGGCTAAGGAATGGGGGAATGTTGAGCTCAAATGCATTGTCTCCCACTACCTTGGTAATGGTGTAAGGACCGTATCAGATTTGTATGAGTTTCTGATAGGCTCTAGTAAGGCGTTCCTTTTGCAAATGCAACCAGACTTTGTCGCCCACCTGAAACTTGTGTGGCACCCGATGTTGATCATGTCGCTGCTTGTACTTGGCATTTGATTTCTCCAGAATGTCGTGGACCTACTGGCATATATGTTGGGTGTGTTCAATGAAGTTTTTTGCCCTATTTGTTTCAGATTAGACATGAGCCGAATCTTCCTGAGTAGCTACAAATGGCATGGCCACATCAATGGGACATAGTGGCTGGAATCCCAAGCCCACCTGAAAAGGGTTGTGGCCAGTCGAGCTATGGAGAGCTCGGTTATAGCTGTACTGAACATGGGGGAGGTTGTCATCCCATGTGCGTGGATGCTTTGAGTTGTACATGCGCAGAATGTGCATGATCATCATGTTGACAACCTCTGTCTGGCCATCAGTTTGGGGATGGAAGGTTGTGGACTTAGTGAGTTTGGTGTCCAGCATTGACCAGAGACTGGACTAAAATGTACTGAGGAACCTGCTATCCCGATATGAGATGATAGTCTGTGCGATCCCAAAGTGTACCCACACTCATTCAAAGAAGAGTTTAGCAGTGGCTTCTGTTGTGATATTCTTCTTGTAGGCCACCATAACGACCATCTTTGAGAACCTGTCAACGACCACAAAAACACAGTCATTTCCATGCTTAGTAGAAGGAAGGCCCGACATGTAATCCATGGAGATGGATTCCCAAGGTTGACTAGGGGTAGGCAATAGAGTATAGAGGCCTTGATTCTTGATGGTCTGTTTGGAAATGGCGCAGGAAGTGTAAGATTTGATGTACTTCCCGACACCCTGTTGAAGATTCGACCAATAGAAATACTTCTGCAGTACTGCCATCATTTTATCGACCCCAAAATGCCTAGCAGGCTGACTATAGTGTGCTTCCCAAATCATCTTGGCATTTTCACTTGAAGGAACACAAAGGTGACCTAGGTGGCATAACAGGGCATCCTGGAAGTGAAAATGAGCAACATGCTAACCCTCTAAGAGTGTCTGGTATGTGTGGTTGAATTCTGGGTCACTTTTGTAGAGAAGTCACCAATCAGAAGTCTTGTACCCACAAGAGTTGAGCATGATGGTTAACGCCATGATCAGTGGTCAACTGAGGAAATCTACAACATTATTCGTGCTACCCTTCTTATACTTGATATTCAAATGGAACTGTCATAGGTATGTTGACCACTTCTGATGGTGATCATTCTGCAACTCCCCTTGTGTCTATATGAACTGCAGGGGCTGGTGGTCTCTGTGGATGACCGTTTCCTTCCCCAAAATGTAATGCTTCCATTTTCGGTAGGCCTGTACAATGGAATACATGTCTTTGTCATAAGTGGGATACTTCCAGACTGTGTCTAAAAGTGTCTCACTATGATATGCCACTGGATGCCCGTGTTGAGTAACGATTGCCGCAATAGCATAGTCAGAGGCATTTGTGTCGATCTCAAATGGTTGTTGCAAGTCTGGTAATGCAAGCAGTGGTGCTAAGCAGAGGTGATGTTTCAACTCTGTGAGTGCCTTCTGTTGAGATTCAGAATAAAACAATTTTTCTTTCGCTCTTCCCTTGGTGACTTGACTCAAGGGCCAAGTGATATGAGAAAATCCCAACATGAACCTGTGGTAGAAGTTGCCGAGACCCAGAAAGTTGCGAAGCTCTATCAGAGTGGTTGGAGACAGCCAATCCTGAATGACTTGGATCTTTGCTGGATCCACATGCACCCCATGTTCATAAATAATGTATCCTAGATGCTAAACTTTGGTCATGCCAAAAGTGCATTTCTCCAAATTGGCACATAACTTGTGTTGCCACAGTGTTTGGAGAACCTGTCAAATGTGGTGGAGGTACTCCTCCCAACGCTGGCTGAAGATTAGGATATCATTCAAGTATACCACTACAAATGAGTTGGTGAATGGACATAAGATGTCATGCATTAGCCTCATGAAGGTTGCAGGAGCATTCATCAACCCGGAAAGGCATAACCAACCATTCGAAAAGGCCCTCCTTGGCTTTGAAGGCAATCTTCCACACATCAGAGGGTTTGATTGGTACCTGGTGATATCCTGACTCCAAACCCATCTTGCTAAAATATTTTTCCCCCTTCAGTTGGTCGAGAAGGTCATCAATCCATGGGATCAGGTACCTATTCCAGACAATGATCTTGTTCAGCGCTTGATAGTCAATACAAAGACTCCAAGTCTCATCCTTCTTCTATACCAACATGATTGGGCTCCCACAAGGTGATGAACTCAGTTGGATGTGACCTTTCTGCAACATCTCCTGAATATTTCTCTTGACTTCATCGTTCTCCAGAACAGAGCACCAATAGATTGGTACATTGGGCAGCAACACACTTGGGGTCAGGTCGATGGAGTGCTTGACCTGACAGTGTAGAGGAACCCTTGCGGGGGAGGTGAGGTGAATATGTCCTCATACTCCACCATGACCTTGTCTATCTGTAGTTGTTGTGCGGAGGGTGTTAATCTAAAGATTATTTGAGGTTGTCATTGATGTCAACCCAAGCAGCACCAAGGGCTACCCTGATCTTGCAATGGAATTTTGACTAGAAATCTTACTCTATTTTGAGTCAAGGATCTTCTAGATATATTATACTCATCGAGATGTTTCTGTTGATATATGGCACACCAAGTAATTCTTCACGGTTTGAGAGATATTCATGTTTGAAGTTAGTAACCCTAGTTAGTGGGCTAAAACCCTATGGGGTTGTGGCATGGCACTCATAATTGATTTTGGTCATTGAATAGTCATTAATTAATAATTTTTTAACCTCCTAATATCCCTCCAAAATTCTCTATACAAGCCCCTCTCAACTCTATAAAAATAAATCTCATATTTTGTCCAAATGTAGTGATCATGGAATTTTCGCTATAACTTCATTTATGTGAAGTCTTAGATTCTGAAATGAAAACCCATTTGATTAGCAATCCTGATGAACATCATGACCAAATTTCAGATCTTGGTTTGCTATATTTTTGGAGATATGATCTGTGGAATTAAGGGTTTTTGTAGGCTCCTGAATAGTGCACGAACTATAGTTTTCTTTGTGCCATCAATTTCAGAGCTGAAGGAGCAAACAATGACACGTGGCACATCATACAAGTTCGCTCTACTGAACTAGTCCATAATTAGGTCATTTTGAAAGATTGGGCATAACTTTGTCTTGAAGAGTCCAAGTCGGATCAGAACTATGGGATTGGAAAGAAGACTCAGAGGGCTTCTACAAGACCGAAGCTCACATGTTGGGGATTTGAAATCGCAAAAATACATCAAATTAAAGATCGTTCTCCTAGAAGGAAAGAAAAACTAGATAAAGTGTTGTTAACGGGTGCAAAGGACTAGACTTTCTAGGGAAGCAAAGAGAAAGGTGCAGCAAAATGATGCAACGGAGGTAAGCTACAGGTAAGTATATTCTATATATGCATGTTCACCTCTTAATTACATTAGGTTATTTGTATTTTTTGTTTTTGTTTAGCACTAACATATGCTCTACAGGATGAGGTAAGTTTTTCTATTATCATGGCATGGGTATTTCCTTGAAGACCTTTTGCAGGTATTATATATTCATCAAGAGAATAATCAATGCATAATCTAATGTTCTAAAGAATGAGAAAGGGTAGCATGAAAAGAGCATAAATCAAGGTGCAAAACAACAGCAAGAAGTTCACCACATGAAGTCTTCAAGTGGGCAGCAGTACATACAGACATTATAAAAGTATCATTGTACAAATTTGTTGTAAAAGCATCTTTGTAAAAGTTGTATAAGTGTAAATTTGCCAAGAGTTGAAGAGGGAATGTCGGGAGGTCTAGGATCATCATTAGGTGGTTGTGTCATGGTTGGGGTTATGGTCTAGTGTGTCATCCTCTTCTTCATCATTCTATATCATTGTAAAGTGGACCATTTTCCCTAGTACGAGAGTCCATTCTTCTTTTATTCTTCTATAGGGTGGTAGGGTGGTTCTAGGCTACTGCATGAAGTCACTAACAGGTTCAAGCCTATGAAAAATTCAGGGTGGTAGGGTGGTGGTAGGGTGAGTTGCAGCTCATTAGTGTTGGGGAATTTGTTTCTAGAATTCTAGGAAGTTGTTGCTTTCATTTTAGTTGGGGCTGAAGATTAAAGAATTTATTAGAAAAGAGTTCGGTGGTTTTTGATCCGGAGGGGGTTTTCCACCTAAAATATTTTTGCCTTCTGGGTTCTTTTATTTACTCTTATTACTGCATAAACGTTAATAATAATTGATGATTAACTAATGCTCTGAAAATATTTAAAAGTGATAATTTCTAAGGAATACTGATTCACCCCCCAAGTATTTTCCAATAGAGGGGCCCTGTCTGGAGGTCATGGCTAGTGTCTTCTTCTTTCCTTGAGGGCATATCATCAGGAAAAAAAATTTCCGGTTTTGGAAATGAGTTTACTGCATTGTTTTACAGTAACCAAAGAGACGGCGGTAGGCGGTGCTACCTCCAGTATCATGTACGACTTATTTCCCAAAGTAACAATAATAGCACGAGGCCTTAACTCATATATAGCATGTCGCTTCCACAAGTATGGTTAACCTAATAATACATCACAAACATCAAGGGGAGCAACATCACATAATACTTCATTCATGAAGGGCTTGATGTTGTATAGAAGGTGACACTGCTGACTCATGCGAAGATCTCGTCCTTGGTGAACCCACCCGATGGTGTATAGTTGTGGATGTGTTGTGGTCAGTAAGTCGAGTCACTTCACAACCTCTACCAAAATGAGGTTCATTTGGCTCCCACTGTCAACAATGAAATGTAGCGGGGATCCCTTTACCTACATCTGCGAGTGGAAGAGGGGCTCCTCCTCCTTTGGATCTTTGGGTTCCTCCTTCTGGATCTTCGTGGTGGCAACAGTGGAATTGGGCTCTGCATCAATAATCTAGTTCCCTTTGTCATTCCCCTTATTGAGTTTTGACTCAGAGTCTAAACATGCATCTGATTCCGAAAACTTTAGCTCAACCACCAGTGACTGCTTGGCCCGACACTCACTTGTGTTATGAGTGGAGCTCTTATGGAACTCACACCACTTTCCCATGTCCTTCTTTGGCTTCACGGTGTTGTCCTTTGCTTGCGGCTTTGGTGGGTTGTCCTGGACCACCCCACCTTGGTTTTGTCCTTTGTTTAATGGTTTGGGGGTGCCTTTCCCTTGCTTCAGATTTGAAGATCCAAATGCTCACCTCTTCTGTTTAAACTTCTGCTTGATCTTGATAGTGTATCGGTATGCCGTGTTGAGTGAGGAGATGTCCAGGAACTCCATCTCATCTTGGATGTACCTGTGTAAATAGCCGCAGTATTTGAGTACCAAATGCATCTTAGAATTCTTGATAGACAACTTTATGTGAAGGGTATGAAAAATATTGGTAAACTCTGGCACATCTTGGTCCCTTCCCTGTTGTAGCATGGTCCACTTTATGTATTTATGCTCATAGCTTTTGAAAGGGTAGTACTGCTCCTTGATGGAATTCTAGAATGAATTCCAGATGGGTGCAGCTGAAAAAATTGAAGCCGTACTTTCATCCTTCTGCTTGCAGTAGGTTTCCCACTAGTCCTTGATGTGGGGGGTGGCTTTGAGAAGAGCGAAAATAATCTTTTCCTGGCCGGAAAAATCATGAACAAAAAAATACCCTTCTAGTATATTTAACCATTTATCTACAGTGTCTACATCTATCTCACCCTCAATATGGTAATGTCAAAGTTAACCTGTACCTTAAAGGGTGTGACACTTCCAGAGTATCAATTGGAAGTAGATGTGTCACCCCTGGGCAGCCGCTAAAGGATCTCGGCAAAGTTGTCCATCATCGCGTTCCTTTGTCGCTCGAGTGCTTCTTCGAGCAATATTTTTATAGGATCTCTTTCCCCCTCATCCTTCTTTTCATCTGCCATGGGAGGTAATCGGGATTTGCGGGGTTGTTCTTGCAAAGGTTCGACCATTTCAAGCCCTAACTCCTTATATCCCGATCTCGTTGGGGAAATGCAAAGAAGAATAGAGAAAGAGCAAACCGCTCTGATACCATTGATCCAGATTTAAACAAGAATGCAAAAAATTATAGAGATAACCATAAATACAGAGATGCAACATAAATAATATTTCATTTCATTAATGTAAAATACTAAAATATGCTTACAAACAAAAATGGAAATAAACTAGCTTGGGCGGTGGTAGCTTATCTCTGAGGAGAGATGTGGTGGCTACATGCCTCTAAACTATCTTACAATGAGGCTTAAGGGCCTATTTATTTTTTAGAAACAATAGAAAACCCTAAACATCCAAAAACCTAACCCTAGGAGATGAAGCGCCAAACTATGGGCCTCGTTTTGGGTAAATTGGTACATCAACTTCCCAGCGTTGTAACTTAGGCATACAATCTCCATTTGATGCGCACAATACCTCGTTAGAAAGATATATTCAATGGATACAACTTTGGAAAGAGAAACATCAGTCCATGGACCCATGTTTATCCTAGTTTTCCCAAAAAATGTCGTTTAGGGCCTCAAAATGACTCCAGAAGTTTAGGACCCGAAAAAATGCTAAAAATAGTAAATTGTTCTACAATTAAGGAAACTGAAAAACTATAAGAAACAATGGTGTGGGTCCAAGTGGAATTGGTGGGTGGCCACCAATATCCACCTAGATCATATAATGAGAATCAAAAGATTCTTGCTCGAATTCACTAGTCTTTTCATTTTCCCTGCATTAACAATCAAAAGATTTGTTTTTTTGCTGTGAGATCTCACAATATAATCTACTCCATTTTTGAATAAATGATATTTGTTTTAGGATCTATGGAAGATAACTTTTCTATTATAAAGGTACAGACTACCCAAAACGATGCCAAAAATATCTAATGACACAACACCAAGCTCCACTTCATCTATGAAATTTGCAGTGATGGAAAATTGCAGCTTACAATTTCTCGTAACTTGCAATTGTGCATTGTCACAAACCCATCCAAGAGGATATGGTTTATGATGTGGAACGGTTTCCATATTTAAACTCCTGATAATGTTTTCTGAGATAAGATTGGCTTGAGAGCCACTATCAAACAACGTATCAATCTTGTTATGTTTTGAGATTACCCTTATATGAAACAGTTCTATTCTCCTATTTTCATTTAGAGTTTCATTTTGTGAGTTTGAAGAACTAGCACTGGCAATGGATTCCTTTCCTTGAAACCCCATGGCTGTGATTTTAGTTTCATCGCCCAATTCAGATCCCAAATCCTCTTCTTGAGTGATTGCAGTTGTCTTTTATTTTCCTTTGTTGTTGAATTTCTTTGGTTTCATTTCAGGATGATGCTTCCAATAGTGAGCTTGACCCTCTCTGGAACATTGTTTACAATTTTTTTCTCTCCTTCCATTTTAATGGATGAATTTTTCTTCCAATTGAAACCCTTTCCTTTCTCTTTACCCTCAAGTGGCTTTTTACTACCTTCTTCTGGACTCTTTTTCCCTCTTGCCTCAAGATGAGTGGCCTTCACACACACATGATCTAGATTATTGGGTTAAAAGATTAAGATAGTATGCCTAAGGTAACTGTGTAAACCCCCTATGTACTTCAACAAATTGTCATGTGATTGCAAATCTACATCTACCAGCAAAGACCTTTTTCTAAATTCTTGGGTGTAATCTTTCACATTTTGATCTTTAAGGTGTCTAAAGTTTTGCCAATTCATGATGGCTTTCTCCATATAAGCTAGAGGGTAGAATTGTATTTTGATTGTGGTAATGAAATAATTCCAAGAAATTGAGACCTTACCATGTTTTTTAATCTCCTCTTAGTTCTTTTATTCCCACCATATTAGTGTTGCACCCTCCATTATCAAGGAGCTAATTGAATCTTTATGTCATCCTCCCGAAGGTTTGAATCCTGCAATAGACCTCCAACTACGAATCCAATTATCAATCTTCTCTACATTCACTTCACCATTATACATGGGAAACTCGAATTTAACATCAAGTTTTAACAAAGGTGATTTACCAATTCCTTTTGAAGAATTATGATGAGTATGAGTAAGGGTTGTGTTAGTGGAAGAGTGTGAAGATGCTTGTGAAAAGGAAGACGAAGAAGATGGTGGAGTGGGTGGAGGTTTGTCTCCATTCCCATTACCTCCTTTTCCATTACATCCTCTTGAAGAACCTTCTCCTTTGGGAGGTTTGGAACTTTCTCCTTGCAACCTACTATTCCTCTCTTCATAGAGGACCTTCACCATCTCTGTCATATCAAAGAAAGCCTTTATGAAGGTCTTCTCATATTTTGTCATGTTTCTAGGTTCTACTTCATAAGACATGATCTCTGGAGTCTCAACTACAAGTTGAGGCTGAACTAGTGTTGGAGATTGTGGAAAGCTTTCTCTTCCTCTCCTTGACCCAACTTCAGGGCTTCCAACCAACTTTTCTTCACCTCTTTTGAGTTTTAACCTTGTCAACATGACATAAACTGGAAAACAATTAAATCCTTCTTTCATAAAGAAAAACCTAGTTCTATGATACTAAATTGATCTGATTTAGAATATTAGTTTGCAATGCTAAGATATTCCTTAGATTATAAACAAAATTATTTCATTATGCTTAAGGATTCATCAATTGTTGCAAGGGAAATGGAGAATTTTTATGTTAATTTTATGAGCAGTTTAACATATATAAGAAATTGGAAAACAACATAAACATGTACAGAACATCATCAAAAACACATTACAATAAGCACATGATAAAGGAGTTCACCCCTCCTAGGCTATGTCTCCTTGTTCCAACTTCCAATGGCTTGGGCCTCTTTATTATGCTCAAAAGTGTAAAAATATGTGTTTACAATGCTCAAATGCTTTTGAAACCTACTCCAATCAATCCATAATGTCCAAAAATGGCTATCTAGACTCTTTTTAGATCCAGTTTGTTGAGAAACTAAAGACTTTCTCACTTTCCCTTGTTTTCCCATTATTCGCTCCATAAATTTCCCCATTTCCGACATGATCCTACAAATTAGCCCCAAAAATGCGCTAACTAGGCGAACATTTCACCGCACGACGTGCCATAATCTGTCAGCTAACTATTCATCACAAATCACAATCGATGAGAATTGGTGGGCTTAAGGTCTTGTGAACATGGTAGGGGATGTGCAATTGCAATGTGGTGGACCCAACAGGAGTATGAACCGGAACCTAAAGTCGCATCACATCCAAGATCCTTTTGCATTTCACAATTGGTGGAGAAACTAATGTGGGTCTTTATTTTTCTACAAGTTGCAATTTTGGTCTATGATTGTGTTTATCACATCGCAACTTGGTTACACTGTGGGATGATTTATCACATCACTTCTTCTAGGCTGATCCATCACATCACAACTTCGGGGTTGATCCTTTAACACCTTTCGGCCTATCTTGTGTGAAGTGTGATTGCGATTTATCACATCACAACGATCCACCTGCGACTTGAAATTTGCGATATTTGGGGGCCAATGGTGTATGCCACTTGATGCCTCCTCATTCGCTAAAGGGCCTTGCCACATCATCCAATCCTACCATGTGTCCAAGTCAAACCTGAACTTTGAATTTCTCTAATTTTTGCACATGAGATTGAATTCAAGTTTTGTTTGCATTGTTGAATTCAGAATGATGAGCTCCTTGATCTGAAGATAATTTTATCGATATTATGACACTTTGATTTTTGAGCCTAATTTTGAGCACCTAATTAGATACTTTAGTTGAAGAAGTATAAGAAATATTGAAAGATGCCATTCAATATTACGAAGTAGGCATGGAACTTGCTAAAGAATAAATGACAGTAGAGGACGATCATACTAATGGATATGAAACAAAGTTATGGAGAAAACATTATATAAAGGTATACATTGTTGATGGAAAATCTGTCATTTTAGCAAGATTCAAAATATGAGTTTATTGGAGTAGACATGTACATTGAATTTTCAACTTATGGTGTAAATCATTGGATGTAATATTTTTGTGAGAATGAGTAGAAGTATGAAGATTTAGAAACGATAGTGGCCATGCAATATTTTTGTGAAAATATACAACAAAAACCTTATCTCAATAAAATCTACCATTAAAGCACCAAGCTAGGAGGAATTGATGAAATATGGGGACTAATTGAAGAAGTAACCAGAGAGAATTTCCATAAAGTGGGAAGAGAAATCAGTGAAAAGCTACCGTGGATGGAGAGCGATTACATTAGCTAGATTTGCAGTAGGTAGTAGAGCAAGAAATGGGATCCTAGAAAGGGAAATGTACAGGAAACAATGAAACAAGATAGTAGAGTGTAGAAATTAACAAAAATTTTCCATTAATGATGAATTCAAACTAAAATCAAGAGATTATAAATTTACTCTACAATTCTACGGAATTGAAATCACAATTTAGAAACACATGAAATGACATGCAACCATCAATATTATAGTGTTTTCTTCTCAATGATGTACGAAAAGAACCCACTTAAGATCGTGGATGACAAACGATCTCAACAATAGAAATGATTGCTAAACATTGTAGATCTGCAACTATTGATAGAAACAAAACCTGCCAAAATTTTGATCTATGTTGCAATCGTAGTTAAATAGTGAAATGAAGAGTAATAACCCCAAAACATCCAATGGAAACAAGATATGTAAAGAATGATTTTATTATAACACCTTTGAAGGGAGAAAATATTTGTTACTAATCCCCCTCTATGGGATGGGTTCTTGGCAATCCTCAAACGCTTTCAGCTTCTGTAGAGTCTCTCTTGTCTATAATGCATAAACCCAACAAAAACATGGCGTGTGACAATGAAAACAATCAGAGTTACAACAGTGAGTGCAAAAATGAAAATAACCAAAAGTGAATAATGAATGGAAAACCCTTCTATTTATAACAAAATATTGAGTTATCCTCGAATAATGAGCAATAATAAAATATTATTGATCCCATTCTTGGAATAACCGCCTGGAATATTTTATTATATTTGTTTAGGAGGGAAAAAGTATTTAAACTTTTATCTAGAGATAATAAATAAATAAATGATTTATTTATTTATCATTTGAAGGAATTAGTTAAGGACTACAAGCCAGGTGATGTTGCGGGAGAGGGACGACTGGAGCTAGGGTTCGGAGCAGGAAGTAATAGGAGAAGCGAGCTGGGAACCATGGAGGTGCCAGGAGGAGGGAGCTCCACTCCCTCCTACAACAACGTTGTTTCAAATAAAAGCAGAGAAACGAGTTCTAATGGATTCAGGAGACCCTGGGAGAAAGGAAAAAAAACATAGACTCAACAGAACCGGAAAGTAGCAAAGAGGATGTTTAGGAAGAAACTCACGAGACGGTCAGAAGGGAGAAGATTCTAGAGGATAGCAGTCAGAAAAAAAAAGAGTACAACTCGGTAGAGGGATCCTGTAAGCCCAAGACTGCCACCGAACCAAGGGTGGTTCTGAATGATCCTTCACTGCAGGAGCACATAGATCACATGAAGACTTATGCTATTATCTGTAAGTTTATGGGCTTATGACCCATAGAGAAGAATATGTATACTTGGATCAAGAACAACTAGAAACCAAAGGGGGATATAACTCTTCATCTAAGGTCCAAGGGCTTCTTCACAGTGGTTTTCAATAGCCTAGAGGATGAAGACAAAGTTTTCGAAAAAGGACCTTATTTCTATGATGCTGCAGGACTGTATATGCGACCTTGGGTTATGAACTTTGTCCCAGAGTGGGAGACATTCAATTTGGTCCTAATATGGATAAGACTTTACTCCCTACCTCTTGATTATTGGCTGCCTGAATCCTTGAATGCTATAGGAAATAAATTAGGACATTTTCTAAAAATTTCAAAGGCAAATCTGAGAGGGAAATACACTTCCTTCGCACGAATATGTGTGGAAATGGATTTATCGAGAGCACTCCTGGATGAAGTGGTCTTAGAAGTTTATGATGAGGAATGGGTATAGGCAGTGGAATATGAACATGTCCCTTTTAGATTCCAGAAATGTCATGAACACGGACACCTTTTCAGAGACTTCCCACATAACAAGTGGGAGGAGAATCTGAGGACCAACATACACAAAGATCCTGAAGGATTCACCAAGTTAGTAGGTAGAGGGAAAGGTGGGGGAAGAAGGTATCAGAAAAAATAGGGTGATAACAAAGTGGCAAATTACAATATTTTTGAAATTTTAGAAGAAGGGGGGAAGAGTGAGAAAGAGGAAACTCTAGACAATCATCCTAAAGAGACAGAAAAGGAAGAGAGCATGGAAATAATACGGGATAACAAAAAACTACAGGAAGATATACCAAACAACATGGAACAAAGCAGGGATCAAGAGATGACCCCCAGTGAAGTTGGGACTAAGGACCAAGAACTATATGAGATACTTGAGAGGGAGAATCTTGACCTGGAGAAATTCTTAAACCAGGAACTAGCAAAGGGATAGACTCCCTACCACAAGAAGAGTTTTACAGAGTACAACAACTTTTCCTTTGGTGATCTCAGATAAAAACCTCAGGAAACAAAAGAAACCATGAAAGCCAGGACCAGGGAGGGGTCAAATCAATGGAGGAAATATTAGGACACTCAGCTAGGAACCCAGGTAGGAAAAGAGGCAGAAAGAGTCAAAATGAACTACTAATAGAGTGTGGAAAGCCCATGATCAAATCATGTAAGATGAAAGTGTGGAAAGCCCATGATCAAATCATGTAAGATGAAAGATCTTACCAGTTACTCATTCAAAAACCCATCATCATGAAACTCACGACTTGGAATATTAGGGGTCTAGGAAATAAAAGAAAGCAGAGGAATCTCAGCAGTAGAATAAAAGAAGAAAACCCAGATATGGTGTTCATATAGGAAACAAAATGTTCAATAGATAATGTCCGAAAGATACATAGTAAATGGCTCAATAAGTATGAATACCTAGAAGTAAAAGCCAATAATACAGCAGGATGGATTCTCACTCTCTGGGATCCCCAGAAATTTGACATTTTGGATGCGAAAGCATCTAGGAACTATACTTCAATGATTATCCAACCTTTAGGTTACAAGGATATTTATATGGTCACTAATGTCTATGGTCCTCAAAATCCTGACGATAAACTCAAGCTTCTCACCTCACTGGAGGAGCTTAGACAAAGACACCCAGCAATACCCTGGATTCTAGGTGGAGATTTCAACATGATCAAATCTCTTATAGAAAAAAAAGAGGAGGCACTGGACTAATGGGCAATGATTCTATTTCCTTTCAGAACTTCCTCATCAAGATGAAGCTAGTGGACTTAGAATAGAAAATTGGGTCTTCACCTAAAACAATAAGAGGGGAGGAGCTTCACAGGTTTCTTCAAAACCAGATAGGTTCCTAATCTCAGAGAACCTCTTCCTCTCGAGGCCTAACTTGAATTCTTTTATACGACCTTTTGGAGGGTCGGACCACTAGCCAATTTAGCTAGAAGCTTCTTTCATTGGCACTCCAAGGAACAGACCCTTCAGGTTTGAATATGTTTGGCCTATGTTGGCATTTTGGCACAGGTGTGGCGCTATGATACAGGTGTTGTCCTTGATGGCAATTCTCTTTGATGTCAGATCTTCGTTCAGACTACAGAATGAAGAGAAATCTCATATACGCAGGTTAATTAAGTCAAAGTTGCGTATACACGCTGGTGATATTCATACTAAGTCGCGTATACGCAGGAGAGCTATATACGAAGGCGCGTATACACGCAGATGCATGAACAGAAAAGGGTGTATATGTCGGGAAGTTTCCTTTTGGTCCATGGTAGTTAGTCCTCGGTACTTGTGCCCATGTCTTTGGACCAAAGTACCTCGACAGACGTGTAGATCTCTAGTTTTGAAGTTGATGGTTTTGGATTTCTATGGTTTTGGCTCTTGGTATTAAGCAAGGCCTAAGGCTATATAAGGAGAAGAAGATCATTAGGCAATATCATATTTTGACAAGGCTTGAATATCTGAAAAAGAAAGAGATCTGATATGCAGGTTCTGGGTTGCTTGATCTAAGCTAAGGAGAAATCACATCGGTTGATGGAAGACTAGATCTAAGGATAGATCGGGATCTAATGGTTTGAAATGCACTATTATGATATGGTTGATTATGCGTATTTCTAGATCTGCATACTGTCGCAATATTATGTTCTGGGTCTAACTGATGTCTGGTACAGCTGCAAGTTGAGAGAATTTATTTTAGATCTGTACGCAGGTTGGCTTAGGTAAAAGCGCGTGTATACGCGGGTTTCGCTCATTGAAGTAGCGTATATCTTTTGAAGCTTGATTTTTGGGTTTGCAGTTGGATCTGACTGTTATTGCAGAGTTCTGTAGACTGCTCTGTGTTCTGGAATATCCAGTCTGAAAATGTATGAAAGGTGGTACCTGAAAGAAAGAAGATTGTAGGTCAGCACCTACGTACTAGTATCTTAGCTAGTACAAGAGCAAAGGGGGTTGGAGCTCCCTTCCAAGGAAGTTTGGAGAACGAGAGAAGGTTGTAGCCTTCTGCAGGTTTTAGCCTGCGTACTGGTATAAGGCTGCACCAGTACAAAAAGATTGTAAACTGAAGTTTCATATTAAAGAAAGATAGAGACGACTTGCAGCAGGTGGTTTTCACCCACATTGGGTTTCCACCTTATATCTTGGTGTTCATGTGTATGGTTTCTGTGTGATCTGTTCTACTGCATCTGCTTACTCTTAATATGGTGAATAATGTCCTCATGCACTTAACTGAAGATAAACTGACTGAATTATAAGATTTCTAGTTATACGATGTTTTCTTTATACACAGTTGCGTGTACACGCTGGTTCACTTAACGAAAGTAGCGTATATGTTTCTGAGCATTGAAAAAGTTTTATAGTTCTAATAATACTGATTCACCCCCCCTCTCAGTATTATTTCCAACAATTGGGATCAGAGCAGGTCCTTCAGAGAAGCTTGATCGCTTGAAGGTAGATCGTTCATCATGAGCAACTACGAGAGAGAAGCATCAATCAGGCCACCCGTTTTCGATGGGACAAACTTCAATTATTGGAAGGTAAGAGTTACTGCATATCTTCAATCTCTTGGTACAGAATTTTGGGACATTGTAGAAACAGGCTATGCTTTTCCTTCAGCTACTCCTACAGATCCAGCTGAGAAAAAGAAGTATGAAACAAATGCAAAAGCAGTCAGTACTCTATTAGGAAGTATATCCCAAACAGAATTCATGAAGGTAATGCACTTTAAATCCGCAAAAGAGATATGGGACAAAATGGTCACAAGCTATGAAGGAGATGAACAGGTAAAGCGTGCTAAACTTCAAACTCTCAGGATTCAGTATGAGACTCTCAAGATGTATAATGATGAAAGTGTGGATAATTATTTTCTTCGGGTAGATGAGATTGTTAATTGTATGAAAAATTTGGGTGAAGAAATAAAAGAGGTTATAGTTGTTGAAAAGGTTCTAAGATCATTGTCTCCCAAGTTTGAATCTAAAGTATCTGCAATAGAAGAAAAGGAAAATCTCCGAACTCTCACTATATCTCAGCTTCATGGAATTCTAACCGCTTATGAAATGAGAAAGGGAGGTCCATCAGACAGAAGAGAAGCTGCCTTCAAAGCTTCAGGCAAAGAATACTATTATGAAGCAAATCATCTGCCAGAAGATGAAGAAGAAGAATCAAATTTTGTCAGAAATCTTCAAAGGGGTTCTGGAAGGTTCAGAGGTAAGTTACCTTTTAAATGTTTTGCTTGTGGAAGAGTAGGTCATTATGCTGCCAAATGTCCTCACAAAGATAAGAATGACAAGGGAAAGGAACCTGTTAGATGGAACAAGAAACAGAATGAAAAGAAGAAAAGCTATTACACTCATGAGGATAGTGATGGTCTTTCAAATAGTGATGAAGATGAACAAGGTAATAGATATAAACTTTTAATGGCTTTTGAAGATGATGACTACATGGATGCTATAGATGTAGAAGGCTTTTATGAAGAAATGAAAGATCTCAAAGTTTGTTTAGAAGAGAAGAGTGCTATTATTGATTCTCTACAATGTCAACTAGCTGAAAAGGAAAAACATCTTGAAAAATTGGAATGTGAGATTGTTTGTCTTGGAAAGGAGATTGAGAAAACCAAAGCAATTAATCTTAAGTTTGTTAAAGGATCTGAAACCTTGGATGAGATTATCAATGTGCAGCGATCTCCTCTGATCAAGACAGGTCTTGGATATAATGGAGAAACATCTCAAGCCTCTACCTCTAAAAGTTATCTTGATGCAGCAAGGAGAAGCGAGCAAAGGCCAAATAAAAGTCATCAGGTGAATCAGGGACAATTTATCTCAAGAACAAATAAAGACCATCAAGAAATTCAGGGACAAACAGCCTTAAGGACAAACAGAAGCTACAATCAGCCACAGGTAAAATCTTCCCAATTTGCTCCAAGAATGAATAGAAGCTACAATCGGTTGGATGATAGATCTGATTATCGCAGAAGTTTCTTTAATGGCCAATGCTTTTCTTGCCATAACTTCGGTCACAAAGCAGCTCAATGTGTTGCCTACAAAACAATCATGACTAGAGAAGCTCAAAAGCAAGGGAGAATGACTGGAACCATGAAAAGGACTTATAACAATTTTTCGGTTCTTGAAAATGAAGTTGAATGCTCTATTTGTAATAACTTTGGTCATGAAGACTCTGAATGCAGGAGCAGATTCCGGAAGACAACTCAGAAGGAACAAACCTCAAATGTTAGAACATGGAGAATAAAAGAATCACAACCAGAAAGATGTGGGATAGCCTTTTATGCAGAAGGTCAAGAAAGTCTATGGTACATTGACAGCGGATGTTCGAAGCATATGACAGGGGACAAAGAAAAGCTTGAGTCATATACCGCATTAGAAAAAGGGAAGAAAGTTTCTTTTGGGAACGATATCTCTGCAGCCATAAAAGGAAAAGGTGTTGCTCCGTTGAAAGAGAAGGTCAAAGCAGGAAATGTGTTATATGTTGATGGATTGAAGCATAATCTTCTAAGTGTCAGTCAGATGTGCGATCAAGGAACCGAGGTAATATTTAGATCGAATGGATGTTGTGTTCGCGATCTTGATACAGGTAAAACAATGATCAAAGGAAGAAGGACTCCAAATAATCTATATATCTTTGAGGAAGGACAACAATGCTACTTAAGCAAGGATGATGAACATTGGCTATGGCATCGGAGGTTGGGGCATCTAAGCTTTTCACAAATAAGGAAAGCATGCAAATATCAGGCAGTTCGTGGTCTTCCAGATATCAAAATTCCAGACAATACCATATGCAAATCTTGTCAGTTTGGAAAGCAAACCAGAACTAACTTTCCAGAGAAGGAAGGATCAGCTAGCATGCCTCTCGAGCTAGTCCATACAGATGTATGTGGTCCATTTAGGAAGAGGACACCTCGAGGAGAAGAATATCTGATATTATTCATTGATGATTTCTCCAGATTTGTTTGGTTAGGGCTCATGAAGCACAAAGATGAAGCATTCGAAAAATTCAAATCCTTCAAAGCCTTGGTTGAAAATGAATCAGGACACAAAATTAAGTGCCTCAGATCTGACAGAGGTGGGGAGTTCACCTCAAATGAATTTTTCGATTTCTGTGACGAACATGGGATAAGAAGAGAATTCTCTACAGCTAGAACTCCTCAGCAAAATGGGGTTGTGGAAAGAATGAACAGAACTATCCAACAAATGGCTCGTGCTATGCTCGATGAATCAGGTACTCCCGCAACCTTCTGGGGTGAAGCTGCACATGCTGCTATTATTATTCTTAACAAAACAAATGTCCGAGTAAACAGCACTCAAACACCTCATGAGCTCTGGAGTGGTAAGACTCCTTCGGTGAAGCACTTCAAAATCTTTGGAAGCAAATGTTATATCAAGAATACTGATGAGCAACTTGGCAAACTTGAACCAAGAGCAGATGAGGGCATTCTTCTTGGTTATTCTCCACATAGCAAAGCATACAAGTGCTACAATAAAAGACTTGGCAGAATTGTTGACAGCATTGATGTAGTAGTTGATGAGAAGGGATATATTCCTAGGCAAGTTCATCATGAAGACATTGAAGAAGATGAAGGTTACCCCCAAAGGCGGAATGATGAAGAAGAAGAACCTCAAGAAGAACCAGAGGAGCAGACAAGAATAGAAGAGAAGACTCCATCCAAATATGTTCAAAAGAATCATCCAGAATCTCAGATTGTGGGGCAGAAAGAAGCAGGAGTACAAACAATAAGGACACTTGCAGAAGCTTCAAGCTATTTGGCATTACTCTCCTCCACTGAACCAAAAAATGTTAAAGAGGCATGCAAAGATGAATGTTGGGTCAAAGAAATGGATGAAGAACTTGAGCAGATCGAAAAGAACAACACTTGGGAATTAGTTCCTAGACCAAAAGATAAGAATGTAATAGGAACAAAATGGGTCTTCAAGAATAAATTAAATGGAAATGGAGAAGTAATTAGAAACAAGGCCAGACTTGTTTGTAAAGGGTATGCGCAGCAAGAAGGAATAGATTTTGAAGAGACCTTTGCTCCTGTGGCAAGACTTGAGGCCATCCGAATGTTCCTTGCTCTCTCAAGCTTTCAAAACTTCAAGGTATTTCAAATGGACGTGAAATCAGCCTTTCTGAATGGAGACTTAGAAGAAGAAGTATATATTGAACAGCCAGATGGTTTCATTCTTGGGAATGATCCAAACCTTGTATGCAGATTGAAAAAGGCTCTCTATGGACTCAAACAAGCTCCAAGGGCTTGGTACTATCGGTTGGACAAATATCTTCACCAACAAGGCTTTTTAAAAGGATCAGCAGATAGCAATCTCTATATAAAAGTTGAAAATAACAAATTACTAATTCTTGTTGTTTATGTAGATGATATTATCTTTGGCAGCAATGAAGAGACTATGAGTCAAAACTTTGCCTTGGTTATGCAGAAAGAATTCGAAATGTCACTACTTGGAGAATTGACATATTTTCTTGGATTGCAAATCCAACAAAATGAAGGAGGTATCTTCTTGTCTCAAACCAAATACCTCAAGCAGATCTTGAAGAAGTATGGCATGGAAGAGTCAAAGCCTGTATGTACACCCATGGTTACAGGATGCAGCCTCAGTGCAAATGATGAATCAGCAGCAGTTCATCAACCCACTTATAGATCCATGATTGGGAGCTTGCTTTATTTGACAGGTACCCGACCAGATATTACACATGCAGTAGGAATTGTTGGAAGATTTCAAGCCAACCCAAAGGAAACTCATCTTCAGGCAGTCAAAAGAATCTTCAAGTATCTTCAAGGGACACAAAACTATGGCTTATGGTATCCTAGAAATACAGATCTCACTCTTCATGCTTACACAGATGCAGATTGGGCTGGAAGTGTGGACGATAGGAAAAGCACAAGTGGTGGTGCTTTCTTCATGGGTTCCAGACTAGTATCTTGGTTCAGCAAGAAACAGAGTTCGATTGCCTTATCTACAGCTGAAGCAGAATATGTGGCTGCGGCATCTTGTTGTACACAACTTCTTTGGATGATGCAAACCTTGCAGGACTTTCAAATCACTTGCACTCCACCAGTCTCTATCTTATGTGATAATACAAGTGCAATCAGCATTTCAAAGAATCCAGTCATGCACTCAAAGACCAAGCACATACCAATCAAGTACCATTTTCTTCGGGAGCAAGTGCTTGAGCAGAAGGTCAAGTTGGAGTATGTTCCTTCTAAGGAACAAGTTGCTGATATTCTCACAAAACCACTGCCCAGGGAAACTTTTGAATATCTCAGACAAAAGTTGGGAGTAGTTGATGCTTCATCCTACTGTCAAAGCTTGTTTGTTCTACAGAAAAGTTGGTATACGCAAGTTACGTAAGGGATATCTGCGTATATACACTGATTTATGGGGGGTAAGTCGCGTGTATGTTGTACGCCTGTTGCAGAGAGTATATCCGCGTACATACGCTGGTCTATGCAGGAGAAATCGCGTATATGGAGTTCTGAACAGCAAGGGCAAACTCTGGTTTAAAAGGTCTGAGATGGGTATGTCAGAATTCTTCAGACACAGTTTCAGGGGGTGCAGCAGGCACAGGTTCAGGGGGAGCAGCTTAAAAGTCTCATAAAGCATTGTTGGCATTTAGATGTTTTGGTTATTGGTTTCTCAGAAAGAAATCCTGGTTGCTGATCTAAAAGATGTTTATCAGATGCTGTTGGTGACTTTCATAAGTCTTGGTCTAGATCTGTTGTCTCTATGTCATGTCTCTCTTTTGTGATATTTCTTTTATGGTGTCAAGGTCATGTAACGGCCTATGTTGGTTTCCCCACTATGCCTGGGATGAATGATGTAATATAATTGGTTGTTTCTGATATGTCCCCTCTTGGTAGGGAGTATGGATGTATGTATTGAGTCTTTTGGTGATAGGAAGGTCCCTTATGGTGTATAAGTCTTGGTTCTTGTTGAAGAACATCTTTTGCAGATCTGGCCTACTGTCAGGGGGAGCATGATTCAGCACAGCCAAGCAGAGGTATCAGCATGTACTCAGGGGGAGCACTGCCCTTTGCCCTTGATGACAAAGGGGGAGAATGATTCTAAGAATCTTGAGGTTGCCATCAAGTCCAAAGGGGGAGATTGTTGGCATTTTGGCACAGGTGTGGCGCTATGATACAGGTGTTGTCCTTGATGGCAACTCTCTTTGATGTCAGATCTTCGTTCAGACTACAGAATGAAGAGAAATCTCATATACGCAGGTTAATTAAGTCAAAGTTGCGTATACACGCTGGTGATATTCATACTAAGTCGCGTATACGCAGGAGAGCTATATACGAAGGCGCGTATACACGCAGATGCATGAACGAAAAAGGGCATATATGTCGGGAAGTTTCCTTTTGGTCCATGGTAGTTAGTCCTCGGTACTTGTGCCCATTTCTTTGGACCAAAGTACCTCGACAGACGTGTAGATCTCTAGTTTTGAAGTTGATGGTTTTGGATTTCTATGGTTTTGGCTCTTGGTATTGAGCAAGGCCTAAGGCTATATAAGGAGAAGAAGATCATTAGGCAATATCATCTTTTGACAAGGCTTGAATATCTGAAAAAGAAAGATATCTGATATGCAGGTTCTGGGTTGCTTGATCTAAGCTAAGGAGAAATCACATCAGTTGATGGAAGACTAGATCTAAGGATAGATCGGGATCTAATGGTTTGAAATGCACTATTATGATATGGTTGATTATGCGTATTTCTAGATCTGCATACTGTCGCAATATTATGTTCTGGGTCTAACTGATGTCTGGTACAGCTGCAAGTTGAGAGAATTTATTTTAGATCTGTACGCAGGTTGGCTTAGGTAAAAGCGCGTGTATATGCGGGTTTCGCTCATTGAAGTAGCGTATATCTTTTGAAGCTTGATTTTTGGGTTTGCAGTTGGATCTGACTGTTATTGCAGAGTTCTGTAGACTGCTCTGTGTTCTGGAATATCCAGTCTGAAAATGTATGAAAGGTGGTACCTGAAAGAAAGACGATTGTAGGTCAGCACCTACGTACTAGTATCTTAGCTAGTACAAGAGCAAAGGGGGTTGGAACTCCCTTCCAAGGAAGTTTGGAGAACGAGAGAAGGTTGTAGCCTTCTGCAGGTTGTAGCCTGCGTACTGGTATCAGGCTGCACCAGTACAAAAAGATTGTAAACTGAAGTTTCATATTAAAGAAAGATAGAGACGACTTGCAGCAGGTGGTTTTCACCCACATTGGGTTTCCACCTTATATCTTGGTGTTCATGTGTATGGTTTCTGTGTGATATGTTCTACTGCATCTGCTTACTCTTAATATGGTGAATAATGTCCTCATGCACTTAACTGAAGATAAACTGACTGAATTATAAGATTTCTAGTTATACGTTGTTTTCTTTATACACAGTTGCGTGTACACGCTGGTTCACTTAACGAAAGTAGCGTATATGTTTCTGAGCATTGAAAAAGTTTTATAGTTCTAATAATACTGATTCACCCCCCCTCTCAGTATTATTTCCAACAGCTTACTCACCCTAATTTCATATCCAACATTGATAAGTGATGGAAGGATGATTTACCAGTTCAAGGCACAAAAATGTTCATGCTGCAATAGAGACTCAAGCACATCAAGACTAAACTCAAAGATTGGAACAAAAGTGAGTTTGGAAACATTTTTAAAGCCAAAAGAGAAGTGGAACAAAAGCTTCAGAATATCAACCAAACTCTTATCAAGGAAGGCTTCACTGAGGATAGAAAATTGCAAGCAGACTCACTACAACAGGAATGGGACACCAGATGTCAGCAGGAGGAAATCTTCTGGAAGCAGAAATCACGAGTCTAATGGCTCAAAGAAGGAGAAAGAAACACAAGGTTTTTTCACAAATCTACCATGGAACACCGGGCCCATAATCAGATCTCAAAGCTCTTAGATCTGCTAGGAAGAGAGCTCAAGACACACAAAGATATGGAGTCTGTTCTGGTACAACATTTCAAAAAATAGCAGAGGAGCCTATCTCAAACAGATCACTAGCTAGTAAGAAATTTACGAAGCATATTCCAAAACTGGTGTCCAGGGAAGACAATTTCAATCTCAACAGACTAGTATCAGAAGAAGAGGTAAAAGAAGTAATAAATATGCACAATGGGAAAGCACCTGGACCAGATAGTTTTAGTGTAGATTTCTTCAAAGCAAGCTGGGAAATAGTCAAAAAGGATATTCTGGAAGTGGTGGAGGACTCAAGGGTTTCAAAAGCAATCCTAAAAGCACTAAATACCTCTTTCATTACCCTCATCCCTAAATAGGATAAGGCAATGACTCTAGATCAGTTCATGCCCATAACTCTTTGTAATGTGATATAAAAAATCATCTCCAAAGTTATTGCAAACAAACTAAAGCTCCTCCTACCAGCACTCATTTCGAAGGAGCAAACTGGTTTTGTGGAAGGAAGGAAAATTCTTAACAACATCATTTAGGCACATGAAATTTTCCACTCTGTCAAGAATAATAAGCAAGCAGGGATGATTAATGAACTGGACCTAGTGAAGGCTTATGAAAAAATGAGCTGGTTATATATCAAAGAAGTTCTAATTGCCTATGGCTTTGACCAGAATTGGATTACATGGGTTATGGCTTTGGTAACTTCAACCAGCTTTTCCATCCTCCTCAACGGCTCTCCCTCCAAATCCTTTTGGCCCTTGAGAGGTCTCAGGCAGGGAGATCCACTTTCACCATTTCTATTTATTCTCATGATGGAAGGATTAGGCAAAGCAATCACTTCGGCCAAAAGGGAGGACACTATCTAGGGTCTCAAGCTTACCCAGGAAGGGAACACGTTAACTCATCAGCAATTTGTAGATGACACTATGTTACAAGGCATACCAATGGTCAAAGAAGCCAAAGCCTACAAACAAATCCTGCAGGATTTTTCTTTAGCGGCTGGTACAGAGGTAAGTCTCTCTAAATCTAAAGTGTTTTTTTTCAATACAAATATTGCAATTCAGAGAAACTTCTCCAGAATTCTCGGATTTCAGAGAGACCATCTCCCCTCGAGATATCTGGGAATTCCTCTCATTGAAAAACCTCAAAGCAAGGGGGTTTGAGAAGCTCTGATCAGTAAACTAAAGGACAAAATCTGCAAGTGGACAAGTAGATCTTTAAATCTTGTTGGCAGGATTGTTCTCACAACAACGGTCCTATAGTCTCTTGCAATTTATATGTTGTCGGCTCTTCCTATCTTGAGTGGAGTTGCCCAGCAAATCAGGAACATGCAAAGAGACTTTCTATGGGAAAAGGTGAGGAAAAGAAGAAATGGGCACTAGTTGCTTGGGACAAACTTTGCATGCCCAGAAATGTTTTGGGGGCCAAATTTTGTTGGAGATGGCTGAAGGAATCCAGCAACCCATGGGCCAAGCTCTGGAAGGAGAAATATGCAAAAAAATAGAGAGAGGGGGACTTGATTAGAATGACAAGGCACATCAGGGGTTCTCACATCTAGAATAATGCTTGGGAGAATAGAGCTTTAGTTCAGAATCACAGCTTCTGGGAGATTGGAAATGGAAACCTTGCCTGGTTTTGGGAGGATAACCGGCAGAAGGAATCCAAATTAAGTAGAGAAGGACTGGACATTCTCAGAGAGGAAATTGTCAACAAATAAATAAAAAAAGGTTAGCGACTTTTGGGATAAAACTAGAAACAGTTGCAAGTGGAGAACTTGGAAAGTACCAATTAATAATGAAGAATCTCCTCTGAAGACCCAGATAGAAACTCTTGCCAAAATCCTGGAAAAAAGGAAAATTTTGATCTCGTCGTCCCTAGTTCAACTTAGATGGGGAAGAAGCAGTGAGGGCAATTTCAACCTCAAAGAAGCCGAAGTTGTGGCCACTAGATACAATTTTTCAAACCCAGATAACACTTCGAAGGACCTATGGAAGCACCCTCAATGGATGAAAATCAAGCTGTTTATGTGGATGGTGCATCACAAAAGGATCTTGACTTGGGAAAATCTCAAAAAGAAAGGTTTTGCAAGACCTTCCAGATGCTAGTTATGTGGTATCCAGGAAGAAACGAGGGATCACCTTCTCAGCCTCTACACCTTCACCTCTACCCTATGGAACTGGGAAACCTATATTTTTAGACAAAATGGAAGAGATGAAAACGAAATCTCCAAAACATTAAGGAATTGGACGAAAAAACTCTGAGAGAATGAGACTGTCAACTCAGCCTAGACCCTGATCCCATGATTCCTATTCTAGAACGTATGGAAAGAACGCAATGACAAAATTTTCAAGGAAAAATCCAGCCCACCCGAAATCATCATAAATAAGCTCCTCAGGTAGCTCAAAGAGAATATTAATACATTTCAGAAAAACCCTCCTGAGAATTTGCCTTCTCCTCAAGACACTCGAATTATTCATCTTTTGGGCCTATAGAAGATGGTCCCTCAGGGCTCAATCCAAATTCCTTCTCGTGCTACTATGAGGCAAGACTTCTGGCGTCCCCCCCCCTGGGTACTTAAAATTAAATATAGATGGAGCCTCAAAAGGTAACCAAGGGGAAGTAGGGTATGGAGGTGCCATCAGAGATGATAAGGGGAATTTAATAGTCATCTTTCACAGCTACTTAGGGAATGCTACCAACGACATGGCAGAACTAATGGCCATAGAACAGGGATTATAGATTTTGAGAAATCTCAACATGAAGAACTCCATAATAGAAGTTGATTTTGAATTAACAATCAATTCTATAAAAATAATTGCTAATGGCTCAAACCTTGAGAAAGTCTCGCACCACTGGAGACTGTTGCAGGTTTATCGGTGCATTCAATCACATCTGAGAATCCTAAGAACCCTAAGCTTTGCTCATGTGCGCAGAAATGCCAACAGAGTGGTGGACTGGCTGGCAAATGAAGGGGTGCTCTGCAAGAATGAATACAATTTTTACAAATGCGAAACGATGCTTGCAGGGAATTTGAGAGAAGAATGCTACAGTCTATCTCGTGCTAACAATGAGATTTTTCTCAAGCAGGGAAAGGAAGAGGATGGGGGACCAGGGTTCATCTAGCCTCTGCTCCTGATCGTGATGTTTTGAAGGCTTTCTTTTGGATGTTAGGAGGAAAGGAACAAGTGGTTTTCATTCACAAAGGAATAAGAGGTAAAGTGGTTTTGTGGTTTATCGCACGCATTCGAGCCCTGAAGTGGTTTTACAAGGTTTTCCTCTGATGCCATTCATCAATCAACATGTGGCAGTGAGCAGAGAGTGAATACCGCCCATATCGCGTGGGTTATTCTCGTGCTTCTTTGCCGTGCGATATTCTCCTCAGTCGTCGGATTAGGGGAGGGAGATCAACGGCTCTAGTACGTCGAGCTAGTTAGTGGAGTTATCCTTCATTCTTTTCGAAGCACTACGTGTTGGCTCCTAAAGGGTGGATCTCTCAGTCGCATGGGTTTTAACCCCCGGGTGGACCCATTTTATTCTATGTTTTGAGACTTTTCTCCTTATGTGTTCGAGAGGTTGTTTGTTGTTAGGATTGCAGCCTGTTTTTTAGGGTTCAGTGGTCCCGTTGACTATGTCTGGGACTTGTATCATAATTCTATAATTTTTTAAGCCTTTGAATGAGAAACGAAAAACACTCTTTCCTTAGCAAAAGATAAAAAAGAAGAAGAAGGAATTAGTTTAGGAATAATAAACAAATAAGGATTTATTTAATTATTTCTAAGGGATTTAGTCAAATTTAACAGAGAATAATAATTAGTTAGCGATTAATTAATTATTCTTAGAGAAAAATAAGAAAAATAATGATTTATCTATTTATTTTTCATGATTGGGTCAAATTTGACAAGGAATAATAATAAAAAATGGTTTAATTAATTATTTCTAGAAGAAAATCAAATAAATAGTGATTTATTTAATTATTCTTCATGGGTTTAACTATAGATTACTTAACAAAGGTGATTTATTAGGTAATTTGTTATAGTGAAAGCAATTTTACTACGGTAAAATTGGCTTTACATGGTGTATTTCGATCCATCTAGTAATTTAGGCTAGATGACCAAAATTTGGTAATAAAAAATTACCCCCAAAATACGAGTGTTAGGAGCAAAGCGTATGACCAAGGTATGTTGTAAAGGCACAATCACTTAGACAACATAGGGGATTCAAGGAGGGAGAGAGAGACCAATGAAGCTGAAGTTGAGAGAAAATAGTGACAGAGGGGGCGAGACTAATGCAACTCTCTTTTTATGTTGTGGTACTAGACCTCAATGACTTAGGGGAGGCATACCCATACCTGGCGAGATAACTTAGTAGAAAAATAGTGGTTTGCCAAGAAATATGAAACTGAGCAATAAAGTACATGCTAAATGGTACATGACACGCTTGCATAACAGAGCCAAGAAATAATACAACGTGTCCCATATACATACTGCACCTAGTAAAAGCATGATCTAGGAATGAATACAATAATATCTGAGTACATGAGATACAATGCCCCTTCCCTCAAAAAATGTGTGGGAGGCAGTGTAGAACAACCAAGGAAGCCGTGTTGAACAAGGAAGGGCTTTGCAAAACTCAATGGATCATCTGGAGGAGACATGCATGCTATGAACACTACAGTTAGTAGGAATCGAACCCATCAACTCTGCAGAATTGCATCTAAGGGTGTAGCATGGTAGGTATGCATCTGGGCATGTGGGGGGCTACCTAAAGGGCTACCCCCTCATGAGGTCTGAAACATCTCACACATACCCAGAAATCATTGGTACAATCTATTGCATCACTGGACCATCAAGTGTATGGATCACAGACATGAAAAAACGAAGTAAAAGGGAAATAATGAGACCCTTTATTCGATCCAAGGCATCGAATAAGAATGGAAGCTAGAACAGAGATACACCGGCCTCTAGGTTTTTCTTTTGGAATAAATGAGCTAATGTCGATAAAATAGGGCTCACAATAGATGAGGCAATGATGGTGCTCAACTAAAGCATGAGATAAAATATTAATGGGACTGATGGACTCACACTAGGGATATTTCATGGTTGACCTAGCAACAACTAAGTCAACTCCGAAGAGGATGGCGATAGTATGACTAGAGGTCAAAATGGGAAACAAAATATGAATGATATGAAAATATGGATGGAATACTGTGACATGATATGATGTGACATGAAATAGAATCCAAGAATGTAGGGGTGACTTATCATGGATGCTCTGAAGAAGGGTGACTCAATGACACTGCCACATAGACTAGGCCCAGTGGGGACCATGAAAATATGAGTAAATGATGGTTATTCATTATTGGGTGTGGAGCCCGATTATCTTATTTATTCAAAGGTATCAATGCATTGGACCCCAATTCATAATGTGTTGACAACGCCGCCCCTAATATTTGCACTTTAAGGGGTGTCCAGGGGGGGCAACAACAATCTTTGGGAGCCCCCCCCCTGGTGAGGGATTGGGGGAAGCGCCCCTGAAGATAAAAGTAGATGTAAAATTTCCTTGTAAAATGTTGTAATTTCATAGTCAATCTGGGCCATTCATTAGGCAGAGAGCTGACGGTAGGAGTTATGTTTAATTTAGGGCTTTTTCCCTAGAATGCAACCCCTCGATATATATAAGGGAAATGTATTGTGTCTATCTAGATATGTATTCTGAGTGAGAAAGAGAGAAGAGATTGTGTGAGAGCGAAGAGAGAATTACAGAAGATCTGATGTAGGTTGTATCACTTCAGTTTGCTGGATAATATAAAAGGAAGGACTAGTTATTTCTCCATGGACGTAGCCCAAATTGGGTGAACCACATATATCTGTGTCTCTCTTGTTTTATGTGTTTTCTCTGTTTATATTTCTACAATATATTTTATATGTTCCATTTCTCTTTAATATATAATTTTCTAACAACTGGTATCAGAGCCGAAGGTATATTTGGCTGATAAATGCAGGAGAGAAGGGTTACTAGTTCAAGTGGGAGAAATGGTGGAAGATGGTAGGTTTAGGGTCAAAAAATTTAACGGACAAAACTACCAGCTATGGAAGATGCATATGGAAGATTATCTGTATCAAAAATATCTGTACCTACCAATGAGCAGAAGGACAAAGAAGCCGATGAGTATAATAGACACAGAATGTGATATTCGTGATAGAAAGGCACTTAGAACAATACAATTTTTCGTAGAGGTGTCGATAGCATTTAATATTTCAAAGGAAATGAAAATAGAGGGTTTAATGAAGGAATTGGTCAAACTATACGAAAATCCCTCAGCCTCAAATAAGGTATTTCATATGAATCATTTATTTAATATGAAGATGTCAGAAGGTGGATCTGTTGCCGATCATTTAGAATAATTTAATACAGTTACCAGTCACTTAAGTTCTGTAGGGGTAACTTTTGATGATGAAGTTAGCGCTCTGTTATTTCTATGCTCATTTCCAGAAAGTTGGAATGGTTTAGTTATGGCCATTAGTAACTCTGTCTCTCGATCTATTACTTTAAAGTTTGATGATGTTGTTGGTGCAATCCTTAGTGAGGAAATGTGACAGAAAATCTCTGGTGAGACATCAAGTAATACTTTGACTGCAGAGACTAGGGGAAGAAGAACAGAAAGAGGAAAGAGCCCAAGATATTGCAATAAGTCAAGGAAAGGTATGTCCAAGTCCAGATTGGGGGTAGTGTGCTGGAAATGTGGGAAGAAAGGACACCTGAAGAAAGATTGCAAGTCTCAGAAGGGAAAAGAAGGAGATGCACAGCAAGAAAACAATCATGAAATGAATGTGACAGGTGATGTGTTGCAAGATGCTTTGATTCTTTCATTAGAAAATATTATTGATGCGTGGGTGGTAGACTTAGGGGCCTCATTCCATGCCACACCTGATAGGAAACATTTTCATGATTACATTCAAGGAGATTTTGGACAAGTTTGATTGGGTGATGATAAACCCTGTAAAATAATTGGAATGGGTACAGTTTTCATAAAACCATAGAATGGAAATCAATGGATATTGAAGGAGGTAAGGTATGTTGGAGATCTGAAGAAAAATATTATTTCAGCATGAAAGTTGGGAGGTGAAGGTTGTGTAACTACTTTTACAGATAAAACCTAGAAGGTTACTAAAGGAGCCCTGGTAATAGAAAAAGGAGAAAAGGTTGGTACATTGTATTTATGCAATGGTATTTCTAATTTTGTTAATTCTTTAACCTCTACAAGAGAAGATACGACATTGTGGAATTATAGGCTTGGCCACATGAGTGAGAAGGGGATGCAAATTCTTCACTCAAGAAATTTTTTGCTAGGTTTGAAGCATGTTGATTTAAAATTATGTGAGAATTTGTTTATGGAAAACAGAAGAGAGTCAGATTACTTGGAGTTGGGAAGGAAGAGGAGAGTGAAAAACTAGAACTTATGCATATAGATGTATGGGGACCTGCTCAGGTATCATCTCTTGGTGGCTCTCACTATTATGTTACTTTTATTGATGATGCAACCAGAAAAACCTGCATTTGTTGTATTCGAAATAAATCTGATGTATTTGATACTTTCAAGAAATGGAAATATTTGGTTGAAAATGAGACATGAAAAAGGTTGAAGTGTCTCAGATTAGAGAATGGAGGTGAATATTGTAGCAAAGAGTTTGATATGTACTATTCAGAAAATGGAATTTGTAGAGAGAAGACAGTTCCAAGAAGACCACAAGAAAATTGTGTGTCAGAAAGGATGAACGAATCAATCATGTAGCATGCAAGGTGTATGAGATTGCATGCAGTATTTCTTTTACAATTTTGGGCAGATGTTGTAGACACTGTTTTTATCAAATAAATAGAGGGCCTTCAATTTCATTGGGTGGTGGTATTTTAGAGGAGGCATGGATAGGTAAAAAGGTAAACTACTCATTTTTAAGGACTTTTGGTTGTGAAGCCTTTGTCCACATTAATAAAGAAAATAGAACAAAGCTTGAGGAAAAATCAAAGAAATGTACCTTTATTAGATATGGTGTTAATCATTTTGGTTATCGTTGTTGGCTTGAGGGGGCCTGACCCAAGATCAGAGATAATTAGCCAAACAAATCCCTACACTACTGGCCCTTTCGACACCATACCACTATGCATGGACTGAAGTCTCACTCGAAGTAGTATGGGGGGATGCTAGAACCAACTTTCCGCACCCTGGAGATGTCTGAGGTGTCGATTTAGTCCAACTATTAATACCTTCATGTAGGTCACTTCGCACACTATCCTAACCTGCGATACCTTCACGATCTATTATAACCACCTTCGTGCAACCCTCACTAGGGGCTCAGGTGCTTTCGCACTACTATGGCAGCAATCTATGTTATTTGCCCAAATTACACTATGTATCTTACTTATCTTCTTACAGATGTTAGTTAAATTCATGTAAACAGATACTTTATCTTACATTTACTTAATCTACACAATTATATATGTTCGCACACCATATAAATAGTGAAAATGCAATTCATACCTAGTATACTCAAAGCATAAAATAGGAAATAGATACACAGAATTGATGCACAACTTCTCTTTATTAATACTTCAAAGGTTACATACTCGACTCACCCTACGCACTTAGCTACAGGGTATTTCACACTCAGCTTCAGACTACTAAGCCTTTGCGCATTGGGCTGCAGAACCTTCTCCTACTCTACGACCCAAGACTCGACTCTACACTTAGATCTTCTGCTATCCTTCTATTCCATCATTAGATCCTATTGACTCTATTGACTAATTTACAACTTAGAGCCTTGCTCTATTTATACAATCACATGGTCCACAGACCATGGGTAGATCTCTAAAGCCAACATTACATTACAAAATTGAGGGTGAACAAACCTATGACTCATTTACAACTTTGCACTCCACACCCACAAAATGTGGAGTCTTTGCATTAGATTTACATATTTTGACCAAAATTTGGGCTTTCACTCGCAAAGATTCAATTGGGGGATCTCGTGCCCAACATGCCCCCAACACAAACATCATGACTGACCCTCGTGTCACTCTATTAGTGCAGAGATCCTCGCATGGAGACCTACCAAATTTTCCTGGACTGCTACAAGGTTGATAATGCACTGAGCAGTTACCTATTGTACCTCCTGGATGCGCTGTTTAGAGATTGTTGTATCTGAACTACTTCCCTGCACCTGTTTATAGTCCCATGCCTCCTTTCAGTTGCCTAGAGTGCTAAGACTGTACTTTGGTTGGTTAGTCAGATAGTCAGGCCACCCGTGTATGGCTTCAACCAACTGCCGTTCACTTTTCCTGGGAAAGGTTCTCCATTTAACATTACCAACAACACTATGCCTTCGTCTATGACCTCCTTAATAACATACAGTCCCAACTAATGCATTCTGAATTTTCCTTGGAATTTATCAAAATTACTATCATACAGAAACACCAAATCATTCACCTTGAAGGTGCGCAACTTAATATGTCGATCGTGCAAGGCCTTTTCGTGCTGCTTTTGTACCTGTTGGTGAAATCCATCCAAAAATTGTTCTTCCTTGAGTTCCTCCAACTACACGAGCCTCTCCTCTAGGGATTTGCAGTCCATCATACTTATGAGTGTTGTTACCCATAGACTAGGCACGATGTATTCCATTGGCATTACAGCCTCTACTTGATCAACCAACCGAAAATGCGTCTGTTCGGGTATGCGCAGGTTCCAGCCACTTTGTTGTGCATTGCATACTTTGTTCAGCACGTTGCCCACCTTGTCAAATGCTTCCACACGGATAACCTTCTGTGCGATTGTTCTTCCCACATACTATATGTCCAACCTTAAGAGCCAACTTCACATTTGTCCCCCCAACACAAGCTTATTTACCATACCTCTCAGCGCAAGTTTCATGCGTGTCTGCGCAGATTGTTTTCCATATGTCGGCATCCACCCGGCTATATGTGTGCAGGGATTATCCTACCCATTGCATTTATCTATCCATTGCACTCTAGGCTTCCCAAACCATGTGTGCATCATCCTCCTACACTTGCGTTAGTCGTCAAAGCTCCCTTTGTATGTACCCCACCACCTCGCGGGCGTAACACACATTACCAATTCAAAGCCTAGAAGCATTTCTTTTTCAGCACTTCTCTTCCAAATCTATCCAAGAAGGTATCTACCTCACTTAACCCATCATAAGTAGGCAGCTCCCTTACTTCTGTTGATACGTAGTGCAACGACCTTGTCATCATATTACAATTCAGTGTGGTAACCTCATGTAACTAGTTCTGACATCGCTCTATCTCCTCATCAAAATCCAACGTACAGGAGCTTTCGCGCTCCCATGAGATCCATTCGTCTGTGATGGGATTTACCCAATCTTGCTCTCGCACGGTTATTTTTTGGCTTGAGGGGACCTAACCCACGTTCAGAGTTAATTAGCCAAACAAACCTACACTACTAGTCCTTTCAGCATCAGCCTACGGTGCGTGGACTAATGTCTCACCCGAAGCAATATGGGGGGATGCTCAAACCGAGTTTCTGCACCCTGGAGATGTCTTGTAGGTTTTAATCTCATACAAAAATTACCAGCATATGATTCTAAAACACAGAAAATAAACAATGTGAGAGCATAACACATAAAACACATATACATAGAGATTTTCCCCTAGATCCTAGAACCGGGACTACCAGCTTGATTTTTCATTATGTTCCTTTCAATGTTACAATACATATTTATACATGCCAAAGCATCCAATAACATGGACTAAAAACCATCGTGTCCAAAACCATCGACCGAAAACCATCATGTCCAAAACCATGTGTGAAAATCGTGCACAAAACCATAGGTAGGTCCGCCCAACCTAATATAGGGTCCAAAAAACAAAAATTTCTAGGGCGTCGCCCTGATCCCCATAGAGGGGGGTTATGTGCACCCCTCGAACCCCCTATGATCCCCCATATATGCAATCGGTGCAATGAAGGGGGGGCTCCACTCCCCATCTAACCCCTCGGTTAACTACGGGGGCTAGTCATGGAAATAATATAACACAACCCAAAATTCTCCCACTTGTTTTCTTTCCACAAGGGGCCACAAGAGAGCTTAGTCATTTATCCAGCTCTACAATGCCCATTGTTTCTCTACACCAAGAGAACTTCTCAGAGATCACAGATTTTGTCAATGCATCTGCAGTATTCTTCAAAGAGTCCACCTTTACCAGCAACACCTTTCTATCTTCTATCATATCCCTCACAAAGTGATACTGAACATCAATGTGCTTTTTCTTTGAATGATATGCAGGGTTGTTTTCCAAGAAAATTTCACTTTGGCTATAACATTATATCATTATAGATCCCTGTACTAACCCAATACTTGAACACAATCTTTGTAACCAAACTACTTCCTTTCTTGCATGAGTGGCTACCATGTATTCTGCCTTTGTAGTTGATAGTGCCACTACAGATTGTTTCTTACTCATCCGACTAACTGCACCTCCAAATAGGTTAAACACATACCCACTTGTAGATCTTCTCTGATCCAGATCTTGAGCCCAATATGCATCAACAAAGCCATGAATATCCAACACTGTCCAATCCTGGTCTTCTTAGGTAGCACAAACCATAATCACTAGTGCCACGCAAATACCTGAAAAATCGCTTCACTATTATCTAGTGATCCTTCCCTGGTTTTGAAATAAACCTGTTGAATACTCCCACTACATGTGCAATGTCTAGTCTAGTACAGACCATTTCATACATCAGGCTACCGAATACACTTGCATATGGAACACGGGACATGTCCTCTTCCTCTTCTTGTGTCTTGGGACACTGCTCAGCAGATAACCTCACACCTACAAGAATAGGAACCTTCACTGGTTTACTATATTGCATGTTAAACCTCTGCATTATTATCTTGACATACTTCCTCTAGTTTAACCAAACCTTCCTCTTTTCCTCGTCTCTTTTGATTTCCATGCTCAAAATATAGTTTGCAGCACCAACATCTTTCATGTCGAATTTGGAGGACAATTGGGTCTTCAAATCCTGGAAAATTTCTTTGTCATTTCCAACCAACAACATATCATCCACATACAAGACTAGATAAATAACACAGTCACCAATTAATTTAAAATACAGACAGTGATCTACTTTGCTTCTCGTGAAGCCAAGTCCCCATATAAATGTATCAAATTTCTATACCACATCCTTGGTGACTATTTTAACCCATACAAAGACTTCTTTAACTTGCATACCAGTTCTCTCTTACCCTTCATCACAAAGCCTTCGGGTTGCTTCATGTAGATTTCCTCTTCCAGATCCCTGTGAAGAAAGGTTGTCTTCACATCCATTTGTTCTACCTCAAGATCGAAAGCAGCAATAACAGATAAAAGTAATCTAAGCAAGGAAGTCAAAATGTCTCAACAAAAGATCAAAAAGTGCTAGTAGATGCTAAATAGATCACTGGAAAGAGATCATCGAGACGAGGGAAAGATATAAGCAAAAAGGTACAAATCCCATGGGACAATATCAATCTTACACACGCGGTATTGGAAGCGAAAAAAATTGGTCATTGATAGACTATCAGGTGGCAGGGATGACGAAGAGCCTCCTTGTAGAGTAACTCCAGAAAGAGCACACATGAATGAATCATCTAGATCCAAGAGTATGCCTAAAACGAGGAGCATTGAAGAGGTTGTGTACATGGAAGTTGATAGTGTTGTAATACCTGATTGGGTTAGTACTTGTTTGCAAGAAAATATAAAAATAATGGGTAAAATTGTTGAAGAGGAAATTACTTTCGATGACCATTTTGTCACATTGCAGGATGCAAATTATGACAGGGGTGGTAAGAGATTGAATATTTAAAGGGTACAACTTTCCAACATGTTGCTGATCGGGAAGAAATGAATGTTGATCTATCTTTGGTTGCAACGCAAGGGCTATGAAATTATATCAAGCTATTTGTGAAGCGCTTGTGGATTTTGTTAGTAGATGACAAGCAAAAAAAATTGAAGCTGAAGGCAAAAATAAAAGAGCTAGAAGATACTTTGAGCTTGGGTCCTTTGTTGAAGGCTCCACTAGTGATATGCAAACCGCCATTGGAAATTTAGTCCTGGTGGATCTCATAGGTTTGAGAATCTTATCAATCTTGTGAGTTTAGTGAAATCATATAGCATTAGTAATATATCTGAAAGATTGTGGATTTTTGAATCTGCATGACAAATTGCTTTTCATCTACGACATTTAAAGTAGAGAAATTTATGTCGAGTTGGTCAAAAGTGAGTTGGAGGGAGGCAGGGAATTCATAGACAATGACCTATTAAATTTTAATCAAAAGCTTGGTTACTGTCTGAACTAGAAGAATATTAAAAAGGTTGCCTGATGTTGATTGGATGAGGAAGATCAAGGTTACATGGTCTGATAAAATCAAAACATTGGAGGACATTATTTCTGAGTGTGGAGACATAGAAAACCAAAGAGAAAATGTGTATCTCAAGGCCATAGCAATTGTTCAAGATTGAAATGGTTTGTGAATTACATATGAGTCTAGATTAATTGTGAAAGATGAGCTAATAGCTGATTTGGAGAAGCTAAAACAATGATAGGCAACAAAGTTCGATGATATAACGAATTTTACTATAGAGGAAATTAGCAAATGGTTAATTACTTTTGTTAGTGTTAAGGAAGAGCACTCTTCCTCGATTTTGTAATTTCCAAAAGAAGCTAGAGAAATTGAGGAGGAGATATTCAATGAACATGTTTAGCGGGACATTACCGTCGCTCCAATGAAAGAATTCATTGAAGCTAAAGTGAAGGAATTCATTGCAAAAACCCTGATTCCAAGAGATAGTTGAGGGCTAAACATTATCAGGCTATGATTTGGCATATTGTAAGTGTTTTAATACATTGGAACATTTTTTTTTATCTTCAAATCATTTTACTATTGAAATTTTATGTGTGCATTATGATGGAATAGTCTAATTACTAAATGTATTTCCTTGTTATTTGTTGCAAATGACTTTTAGAGGTTACGGTCAACAGGATCCTAGTCACAGTACCCATTGGGATGAATGCATTTAGGTTTTCGACTAAAGTATTAGAATTTTCATAAATACTTTATGAAACAAAGGCTATTTTCTAGACCAAGGCTTTGTAATCATAACTTATTTGAATTATTATTATTGTCATTTCCATCTCTCTGTTTGTTTACTAATTATGTAAACAATTATGAGATAACATTTCACATGGGATGTTGTATGGACCTGGGTTCTTGAACGTTGTACAAACAATAATTGAACACCTGTTTTCCATTATTTTCTTTGAGCTTTTTTATATTAGCTAATGTTCTGTAATGAATGATAATTAAAATGGATTTTTGTTTACTTTGTTCTAATACTAAAAGTTTTTACCCATTATATCAATTATAATTCATAGATAATGTTTTACATGTGAACTTATATTACTATGGATTCTTTAGCATTTCTAAATATCATTGATTGAACATAAGTTCATGAAACCATGATTTTGAGCTTTTATATTTTATGTAATGGTATGAAAATTGTTGGCAATTAAAATAAACATTTAGCGGGAGTTTCGGTTTAGAGATATTTATTGCATTTGTGATGTTTATTTGAATGATAGCTATAGTGATTAGGATTTGAATCTAAATACAATTGTTTTTGTTGTAACTATGTTCATTACTCTTCAAGGCTTGTGAAGCACAAAGACTATTTAGTCTGTACAAAAGCGAGAATTACACACATTAGTGTTTCATTGTACAAAGTTTTCATTCTGCGGGCCTAGAATGAGAGTTTTCAATGTGCAAAGGAAGCTTCTTGTCGAGAGTAAAAGCTCCGCACAAGAACAATGATAATAATAATAATAATACAATGAACTATAGGTTCTGTTTTTTCAAAGCATTGTGAAAAAACTCCATATTTTGTTTTGCAACAGTCAATTGTAAACTAGTCTTTGTAAGTAATTTGGTTATAGACATATACAATTTATTTTCTTAAAGTAAATAAGTATTAAATAAGTCCGACTAGATATAGAAACATTTTTTATTATGCAAATATTTTCTTATCTAAAGCTCGTATTAAAGCTTATATTGTGTGCGGGAAGCTACTTCCTTCAAGCAGGCCACTAGGGAAATGAAAGAGCTTCACATGGATGACTGAGTTTCTCAGAGGGTGAGCAACACCTTCAACAAGGGGTGATGGTGGGTCCCATCAATAAGTACATTTTGAAGATCATTGTGCCATCCTCTAGCCTTAAAACTATCTTTCTCTCACATTAATTCAATTTTTTTTGTTATATTATGCTTATCAAGAGGAGTAAAAGGTGTTTCTCATAGTATGTGGCCTAGTGTGCCTTAATTGCAGGAAAAATAAGCATTTTTGAGGCTATTACTATGAAGTGGTTTGATGAAGACAACTATGAGAGAATATAGGGGGTTTGACCACCTTATTAACTCCCTAAACTTGGTTTGGGATCACAATATCATCTCTCAATAGTTCAAATTCATTGGCAGCCAAGTGACACTTAGTCCAAGGGAAGCTCAAGAGGGTCAAGGTCCACCATTTTTTAGATCAAGGAGGGAATCACTCCTACTTTCAAGGGAGCTACTTTACCTTCCCTTTTGTATAAATAAAGAAGAATAAAATATCATTAGAATTGAAAGTTTTTGTTTAGCTAGGTGTAGTTGTTGAGCTTGAAGTTTGACATTGTTTCTTTGAACTTTTATATGATGTATGATATTTGCAATTTTTAATAATGAGTAGTTTGATTTTAAGCTACATATGAGTTTGTTTCAAAGGATTGAGACCTTTGGGCTTGGGCCCAACCCATACACTTTTGTCCCTCTTTTTGTACTTATGTTTCTTCTTGATTCCAAGAAGTTCATAGTTTCTTTCATTTCAGTAGAGATGAATCTATAAAAACATGTGGTTTTAGCATCTATATCTCCTCTCTTGTGGGAGAATAAGTGGAAGGATTCACAATGACAGTCAAAAAATATTTGTTTATGATTTCTTTGAAATATATTAGTGCTATTTGTCCCATTTTACATTTTGTTTTGGTCCCAAATCTATGTTTCATAAGTCATTTTGCCTATTATACCGTGAGTACTAATCCTAGTGCAAGATAGTCCTCTGAGAGGTCATGGGCTTTGTTAGGGGCTAAAACCAACTTCGCTTCCTTTGCTTCAACTTCCATCCACCTATCCATATGATCAAGACGTCATTTTCACATTCAAAAGCCACTTAGATGCCCTCCTATAGAATTACAAGCCTTTTGTAGCAATAACCTATAGCACCACTTTCCTTCATTAATTTTAATCCCTAATTCAGCTTTAACTTAGTGTAGATGAATAATGATCTCTAGTAGTGATTTAATGATTAGGGGAAGCTCCTAAGACTCCCTAACCCTTCCTTTTCTTCATCGCAAAAACAAAGTAGAGTTAGTTTCTTTATCACAAGTATGATGCAAGTAGGTTACTAATTTACAAGCAAGAGTGAACTAGGTAGATGGTACATGCAATTCTGATTGGTAGTTTGATGAATGACGCAGGATAAATTAGCTCCCTTTCTACAATTAGATTTGGTAGTTTGATGAACTTTTCAAGATAAAATAGGTTTCTATCTGCAAGTAGATTAGCATTTGTCCTTTCATGAATTGATTAGTTAGCATTTACAAGTTGAGTCAATGGAATTTCAACTTTCAGAGCTAGAAATTAGTTTTCAATTGTACCTTCATCAACAAGCTTTAATTTTAATTCAGTAGGAGAAATGGTCTCTCATCACTTTCGATATTATGTCATCATTGAGGGTGGCATGAGTGGAATCCAATCTTCTTTGCATATAGCAATTTCGCCTCTAAGTTTGTACGAACCCCGAGTTGATAATTTGAGTTGAGGAGCCCTTGGGAGTTGAAACATTATTGGTGAAATACCAAGGCTCACCAGCCCCAATAATAGACATTTTTTTCCCATGTCAATTTTTTTATGATGTTTTCTTCATAGCCATTGAGAGAAGATATCTTCTACCGCATCCATGACCATCTAAAACTAGGTCGTTAGAGGGACCCAATCTTCCTCCAAGCTCAAGAACAAATGAAATAAGAGGGTTCAAAGAGGGGAGAAGAGGAAAGAGATATGTGAATGAAGGAAGTATGTAGAAGATGTGAGGGGAGAGGGAGAAAGGGGGAATTTCTTATCCAAAATGAAAGTGAGGTCGATAGGGGAGGGGAGGAAGAAGAGGGCGGGTATGTATTGTAGAAAGAAAATGAGGTGGAAGAGGGAGTACAGAAAAATAAGGTAACTATGCAAGGGGGTTAGGACAAATATTTGTAGCTTAATTTCAACCATTAACATCAAATTGTTGTCACACGTATTGGAAAATGCTAAATACAATCATAAAATGAGTATAACCTAATTATTGAAATAAATATTTTTTTTAGACTATGATAGCACAATAAGAAAATACCATAGGGTACCACTAATGTGTTCACAAATATCAAGTGTTGATAACTAGAGATATAGTGACTCAAGCCCAATATGTATTTTCGATGTTAATTTTTTTGTGTTTCATGGCAAGAAAAGACTTTAAACGCAAAGACAATGATTTATTGGATTAACATGAAATGGTATTAAGGATGAATTCGTGTTTTTGCATTGCACTAACTTGATGATCATAAAATGAGAAAAACCTATTTACTTAATAAATATGTATTATGATGCCAATAAGTACCCAATGGGAAACTAATATAAGGTCCCATTGATGTTCTCACCACTCATAAGTGTTTGTAGCTATAAATATATTAGCTAACACCAATATAACAATAGGATTACATTAGCTCTCTCCCCTATATACTATAATATTCCTATATACCATAGGATAACACATATTGAGTAACTTTGGGGATGATATTGTACCTTGCACCATGCCAAAGAAACAAATGTAGCCTCCTAGGATTCTAAATTGAAAAATATTTCTAGTAGGTGACTACCATGAATAATGGGTTTTCCTGATAGGAGTCGATATTGGAGTTCTCTTCTCCAATCTCTTCATCAACCGATTCCCAGTGGACAAAGGGTATTACAACTTGGTTTGAACCAAGCTAGCCACACCTTGGGGTACAAATTTCATTCTTCCCAATTTTATACCTAGTTGGGAAAAATGGTTGAGGCTAAACCATAGGGTCATGCAATGCCTAGGTAAGCCTCTTGCTAAAAAATAAAAGAGACCATTGTGGGTTTCTCTTATACCGAATATCACACAAGTACATGAGGGGAGGGGCATACACATAACAACTATGGGATTTACAACTGCATAGCTAATGCTTTTTTAAGGAACTTGAATCAAATATTATATAAGTTATGAAAAAACAATTATTTTCCCCACAACAAATATGTTAGTGATTTAAGGGTTTAAATTCTTCTCCCAATGATCTCCAAATTCTTCACAAATATATTAGTTCTAGCAGATCTATTGTAATTCCCTCTTTTCTCTCACACAATCTCCTCTTTTTCTCGCTCAGAATACAGATCTACATAGATGCAATACAATTCCCTCATATATAGCGAGAGGTTGCCTTCTAGGGAAAAAACCCTAAATTAAACATAACTTCTACCATCAGCTCTCTACCTAATGAGCAACCCATATTGACTACGAAATTACAACATTTTACAAGGCAATTTTACATCTATTTTTAGCTTAGGGGCGTTTCCCCTGATCCCCCGCAGGGGGGGGGGGTCCCAAAGATCGCTACCGGCTCCTCCTAGATCCACCTTGTAGTGTAAATATTATGGGTGGCATTGCCACCACATTATCAACTAGGGTCCAATGGTGATACCTCTGAATAAAGAAGATAATCAGGCTCCACACCCAACAATCTGCCACTTGGAGACTAATTATAGAAACTCCACCATTGCTTCATTTACTGGACAATGACTCCACTTTGGACCTAGTTGTTTATCATCTTCATCATCATACTTGAAGACCAATTGAAACCAAGAAAACTCTCAGTTTCTCCCTGGTTACAACTTTTGTTAACATATCTACAGGATTTTGGCTAATTTGTATCTTTTCCAGCTTCAATTGTCCATCTTCCAATGCTGACCGTATGAAATGGTACTTGAGCTGTATATTTTTAGTCTTGGAATGAAATGTAGAGTTCTTTGCAAGATGTATGGCACTCTAGGTGTGCTCTGGCTATCACTGTATAACCTGTCCAACTCCTGCTTCTTACCCAATTCATCTAGAAACCTTTTTAGCCAAATCATTTCTTTACTAGCCTCTGTAGTAGCAACATACTCTGCTTCCCTTGTTGAGAGTGCAACAAGAATTTATATTTTGGAGACCCAACTGATGTTTATTCGACCTACTGTAAACACATACCCTGTGGTGCTCCTCCTTTTATCTCTATCACCCACCATATCTGCATCAAAATATCCCTGTGGAGCGTTGTTTTAAGCACCAAAGCATAATTCTTGATTTTTGGTACCTCTCAAATACCTAAGAATCCACTTCACTGACATCCAATGTTCTTTTCCTAGATTTTTCATGTACCTACTTACAACTCCCAATCCATGTGCAATAGCAGGCCTTGTGCAAACCATTGCATAAATTAAGCTTCCAGCTGTTGATGCATATGGAACTTTAGACATATAATACATTTCTTCTTGAGTCTTGGGACACATTTCCTTACTTAGTTTGAAATGGCTAGCAAAAGGTATATTAACTGGTTTTTCATTCTGCATATTAAATCTTTTCAACACCTTTTCTATGTACTCACTTTGAGACAATGTTAATTTTTTATTCTTCCTCTCTCTAGTTATTCTCATACCAAGGATTTATTTTGCAGCACCCAAATCCTTCATTGCAAATGAGTTTGCCAAGTTTCTTTTGAGCACATTTATTTCCTGCATGTTAGAACCTACAACAAGTATGTCATCTACATACAATAACAAAGTAATATAGTTGTCATCATTTTTCCTTTTGAGATAAACACAATGATCAAAGTGACATCTAGTGTAACCTTGTTTAGACATATACCTGTCAATTTTTTGATACCACTACCTTGGAGGCTATTTTAAGCCACACAAGCTCTTCTTCAACCTTGACACTAGTTTCTCCTTCCATTTTACCTCATATCCTTGTGGTTGCTGCATATATATCTCTTCCTTGAAATACCCATGTAGAAAGGTTGTCTTTACATCTAACTGCTCAATATGCAAATCTTCAACTATTACTAGACTTAAAATAGTTCTGATTGAATTCATTTTAACGGCAAGAGAAATATCTCATCAAAGTCTATACCCTTTTTTCTGTGCAACCCCTTCACCACAAGTCTAGCTTTATACCTTTTTCTACCTACATCTTCTTCCTTCCACCTGTAAACCCATTTCTTCTATAATGGTGTTTTTCCTATAGGAAATCTGACTATGTCCCAAGTCTGGTTATGTGCTAAGGAGTCCATCTCTTCTTTCATGGCTTTCTCCCACTTCTTCCTAGTTTCTACCTGCACTGCTTCTTCAGAACATTCTGGTTCACTAGAATGAGTTAACAATACATAATATAGTGAAGGAGAGCATCATTCAGGGGGTCTACTTATCCTGGTAGATATTCTAACACCACTTTCAAGTGTTTTACGTGCTTGTTATTGTTGTGGTTGCTGATGTTGTTGTTCTGGTTGTTGATCATTATGATTTTCAGGCACCATCACTTTTTCTATGATGTCATCAAGAAATGTGTATTCTCTATTTTCTTTTTCATGTTTCTTTTCCTGCATCTGATCCTTATACAAAACCTTTTAATTGAATATGACATCTCTACTCCTAATGATTTTTTGTTTTTCATAATCATAAAAGTGATTGTTGGGCATGGGATCCCCCAAGTGAATTTTTTGTGCTAAAAGCCCAGATTGTGGTCAAAAGATGTAAATTCGATGCAAAGACTACATTTTGTGGGCACGGAGTGCGAAGTTGTAAATGAGTCATAGATTTTTTCTCCCTCAATTTCGTAATGTAATGTCGGCTTTAGAAATCTACCCATGGTCCGTGCCGCAAAGTTGTAAATGAGTCATAGATTTGTTCACCCTTAATTTCGTAATGTAATGTCGACTTTATAAATCTACCCATGGTCCATGGACCATGGGATTATATAAATAGAGCGAGGCTCTAAGTTGTAAATCAGTCAATAGAGTCAATAGGATATAATGTTGGAATAGAAGGAAAGCAGAAGATCTAAGTGTAGAGCCGAGTCTTTGGGTCGTAGAGTAGGAGAAGGCTCTGTAGCTGAGTGCGTAGAGGCCTAGTAGTCTGCAGCTGAGTGCGCAGACCCCCACAGCTGAGTGCGTAGGGTGAGTTGAGTCTGTAACCATTGAAGCATTAATGAAGAGAAGTTTCGAATCAATTCTGTGCATATATTTCATGTTTTATGCTTTGAGTATACTAGGTATCAATTGCATTTTCACTTTTTATATGGTGTGTGAACATATATGATTGTGTAGATAAATTAAATGTAAGATGAAGTATTTGTTTACGTGAAGTTAACTAACATCTATAAAAAGATAAGTGAGATACGCAGTGTAATTTTGGGAAATAGTGTAGATCATTGCCATAGCAACGCGAAAGTACCTCAACCCTAGTGAGGGCTACACGAAGGTGGTTATAACATATCGCGAAGGTATCGCAAGTTAGGATAGTGCGCGAAGTGACTTGTGTGAAGGTATTCACAGTTGGACTAAATCAACCCCTCAGACATGTTGGGTTGTGTTATATTCTTTCCATGAATAGCCCACGTAGTTAATTGGGGAGTTAGAGGGGAGCAAGAGACCCCCTTCGTTGCATCGATTGCATAGCAAAGGGATCATAGGAGGTTTGAGGGGTGTAGGTAACCCCCCTCTATGGGGTCCAAGGCAGCGCCCTGAAAATTTTGTTTTTTGGACCCTATATTAGGTTGAGTGGACCTATCTATTGTTTTATGCATGATTTTTGCACATGGTTTTGGACGCGATGGTTTTCCATCCATGGTCTTTTGACACAATGGTTTTCAGTCCATGGTATTGGATGCTTTGGCATGTATAAATATGAATTGTAACATTGAAAGGAACATAATGAAAAATCAATATGGTAGTCCTGGTTTTGGGATCCAGGGGAAGATATCTATGTATATATGTTTTATGCGTTATGCTCTCACATGGTTTATTTTCTATGTTTTAGAATTCATACACAGGTAATTTCTGTACAGGGTTAAAAGCTACATTTGGTATGAAAGTTGTTTTGGCTTCAAAGGAACACCTTTTTTGCTGAGGGGTTTCACTTGAGCTTGTGGTAGACCTTGTTCAGTGGAAGATCTGTGAGATCGATTCTAGTGGTGAAAGAAGATGGCGAGTAGTGGAAAGATAGAGATCGAGAAATTTAATGGTCAAAGTTTTGAGTTGTGGAAACTCAAGATGGAGGATTTGATGGTGGATAAAGATCAGTGGATTGTGCTAGATCTGGGTACTAAACAAACAGGAGTGTCCAATGAAGAATGGAAGAAGTTGGATCAGAAGGAAAAGAGTAGAATACGATTGTGTCTTAGATTCAGTATTGTTGAATGTATCAGGGGAAGCTATGGTGAAGGATTTGTGGGACAAGTTAGGGAATTTGTGCAAATCTAAGTCTCTGGTGAATAAATTGTTCCTGCGGAAAAATTTGTATAACCTGAGGATGAAAGATGGAGACTCAGTGTCAGAGCATCTAAACACATTTAATACTGTGGTAAGTCAGTTATTATCTGTTGATATTAAAATTTCAAATGATGATAAGTGCATTAGTTTGTTGTATTCTCTACCAGATTCGTGGGATAGTCTAGTTATTGCAATAGGTAGCAATATAACTACCTTGTAGTTTGATGAAATAGTCTCATCCTTGCTAATGGAGGAGATGAGATGGAAAAATATGGAGAGCCAGAATGGTGATGCATTGTTTGTATGAGGACGGTCCCAGAAGAGAAACAAAAATAAGTCATCGAGTGGGAGACCTAAATCTAGAGGGAGATTTAAATCTCTAGGAAAACCTGTAAAGGTGGTGTGTTGGAAATGCAGAAAGGAAGGGCACAACAAAAGGGACTGTAAATCTGAAGCTCCTCATAGAGGAGAGGGATTTGATGATGCTCCTTCTGTAGAGGCGAAAACCACCTTAGATGAAGGTGGGGATGTGTACTTGGCTTCTTCAAGTACACATGTAGATCACAAGGCATGGCTGATTGAGTCAGGTGCATCTTGTCACTTCACTCCCCATAGAGAGTGGTTCTGCAATTATGAGAAATATGATGGTGTTGACGTCTTCTTAGGGGATGATAGGAAGGCTAGAATCATTGGTCATGGAAAAGTAAAGTTGAAGTTGTAAGGTGGAAGGTTTAGAAAACTTTTGGGTGTTTTGCATATTCCTGCATTAGCCAGAAATCTGATTTTTGTAAGCAAGCTGGATGATGTAGGTGTAAAAATAGTGTTCGAGAAGGATACCAACGAGATGGTTCGGGGGGCACTGGTATTGATGTGGGGAGTTCGAACTGGAACTCTGTACAAGCTACAATGTATAACTATTGTTGATGGGTTCAACAGTTCTGTGGTTCTTGAAAGTGGAGGAGAAAATCTAGTGGTCTCTGGAGAGAAGACCATGCTGTGGCATCAAAGGCTTGGACATATTGGAGAGAAGGGCCTTTGAATACTTAATGGTAAAGTTATGGTAGAAGTTATGAGTAATATCTCTCTTGATTTTGGTTTCTATGAAAATTGTGTATATGGGAAACATAATCGGGTGAGTTTCCCCTCTGGTGGTAAGAGGGAGAAACATAAATTAGAACTTGTGCACAATGATGTGTTTGGACCTATGAAGGTTTCATCACTGGGTAAGTATGTGTACTATGTATCATTTATATATGAATTCTCAAGGAATACATGGATATATTTCCTTAAGAAGAAATCTGAAGTCCTTGAAAGGTTTAAATAATTTAAGGCTCTGGTGGAAAACTAGATAGGGAAGAAGATAAAGGTGTTGAGGACAGATAATGGTGGAGAATTTTGTAGTAAGGAATTTGAAGAATTCTATAAGAAGTGTTGTATGGCATGGCAGAAAACTACTCCATACACACCTCACTAAAATGGAGTTTTAGAAAGAATTAACAAGACGTTGATGGAAAGGGAAAGAAGCATTCTCACTGGTGATGGGTTAGGATAGGAATTATGAGCAGAGGTGGTGGAGACAACATATTACCTGATCAACAAATCACCTTCATCAGCATTGGAAGATAAGACTCCATAAGAGGTATGGACTGGTAAGAAACCTTCTCTTTCACATCTGAAGGTATTTGGATGTGATGCATATGTACATGTTCCAAAGGAGAAATGAACCAAGTTGGATAGTAAATATATAAAGTGCATCTTTATTGGGTATAAGGATGGCTTAAAGGGTTATAAGCTTTGGAACCCAGTAACAAGGAAGGCTGTGTATAGCCCAGATGTGGTGTTTAGAGAGGTAAAAGATGTTATTAAACATGAATTCCAACCAAAAGAACCTAAGAAGATGGAGTTTGAGCTTAAGGAGGAAGAATCAGACTCTAAAACATAGGAGGAACCAGAAGATGAAGAGCCACAAACTCCATGTGTGAAAAGAACAGTTCAAGAAAGAAGGCAACCGGAAAGGTATAGTCCATCTACTTTTTGTTAAAATTTTTCTTTATCTATTGCTGATGATAATCCCAGAACTGTGAAGGAAGTAGTAGATTTAGAGGATGGAAAACTCTGGAAAGAGGCCATGGTTGATGAAATGACATCTTTGCACAAAAATGAGGCTTGGGATCTGGTGGGTTTTCTGGTTGGAAGGAAACCCATTGGCAGCAAATGGATGTTCAAGAAGAAGACAAATGAAGAAATAAAGGTGGAGAAATACAAAGCTCGGTTGGTAGAAAAAGGTTATTCCAAGGTGCTAGGAATTGGATCCCAAAGACCTTCATATGGTGTTCCCTATTGTGGATAAAAAACTACATTCCTTTCTATCCTTTTCCACTCCCTCTTCTCTTCTGCTTCATATCTTCCTTCTTGTAAGCCTAACAATAGGGGTGGATTGAGTATGAGTCCTATCCACCTGATTTTCATTCTCTGCATGATTATCTTATACATGTGTTTTCTCTCCAAGGTAATCCTTAGCCTTTCACAAGAGTGATATTCTCTGATTTTTAGGTTGCGGGGTAAGGCATGCCACCTTCTCTAGTAGTCTTGCAAAATTTCTATTCCCAACATCCTAAATGAGTCTTCAAAGTGTACAATGGCTTGCTCCTAGGTAGAAATTTATTTGGGTTCTAAAGAAACATCATTGGAGATGATTTTATGATTGCTAATGACAACCTTAGGGATCACAAGCTCTACTATGATATACAATGGTTCCTTCTCCTCCTTTTGCATTACCTCATTCACCTCCTCGGCTCTTGTTTCCTAATGAGTCATCCAGGATGTTAAAGCCATCAGCTGCATATCCCCCAATCTTGAATTTGGATCCCAAAAATTCAGGCTTGTCAAAGTGAGATTGTGCATAAAAAGCTCGACTAATTTTTCTTTGTCTTTCATGTTAGTTTGGGTGAAAAGGTCAATAAATTTCTTGTAGTCCTGAAAAGGAAGAGATATATATTGTAATATAGTTTTTATATTGTAACTGCAGCCACTAATATTTGAGAAAGAGAGCATAAGACTTTGATGGCTACTTGCATTACAGGGCTTCCATAGAGAGACTTGCCATGGTGGAAAGTTGTGTTTATTTCTCATGCAAACTCTCTCTGAACCTTGCGTTTTCTGCCTTTAGTTTCTCCTTCATCATAAAATATATCATTCTCAATTCACTTAACTATTTACCCATTTCAATTAACTTATCTTCCATGATGCCCACATATTCCACATTCTTAGAATTAGCAATTTTCATCCACCAGTGGGTTCTACCTCTTTCTATCTCCAGCTCATAGAGAAGTAGGATTGCAATATTTTCAGGGATAATCCTCCCTCCTTCACTAAATTTTTAGTAGGACCACAAGCTAGGTTGTGCTACAAGATCTTGGAGCTCTTGTAGGTCTTTTACAATTGATTTTGAGGTGGTGTCCTTCATTTGTAACTCTTTCTTTTTCTCGTGTAGCTTCTCTTTTTCTTTTTTCTCAAATGAATATTGTGCCCTTGGCTTATTGAAGGTGATTGACCTAGTGGTAGGCCAACACACATGCACTATAGGTGGCTTGGTTTTGGTTTTAGGACGAGTGACCTCCTTAATCTTTCCTTCAATAGGGAAAAAATCCAACCATGCTAAGGGTTGGTGTGAGCTAGGCCAGATGCGATCCTCAAGTGATTCTAATGGTTTAGATGGCCCAATTGAAGGTTACTCAAGCCATAGATTAGGGGTTTTAGTTATCTCAAGACTCACATTACCTAGTCAACAACCAAAAAAACCTGATAAGACATCATTAACAAATTAATGATGAAAAATAATAATTAATATTCTCATTAATATTAAAAATATATAATAATTAATTTTATTATAATAAAGTTTTTATTTTATATTAAATTATATAAATTTAAATTTATTTTTAGTTTAGTTCTTTATTTAACATATTATCCAGTTTATTTGTGAAATGTTTTCTTTATTTTCTTTACTTTTAAATAAATTTAATGCAAATCTATTTTAATATTAGTATTTTAAATTTTTGTTCTATATATAATCACTTAAAAGTAGAACTTTCATAATATTACTAGTAATTTTTTTTCACTATATTTACACCACGTCCACCCATTGGTGCTTTACCAACATATTGTTGCATGTTCCAATTCCTTTTATTGTTGCTGCTAATACTCTGGTAGTCGTTTCCAGCCACCCAAACCGGTTATTTTCATCCATGTTTTCTTGTGCCAAGCACAAAATTTCCATTAGATTAAAATAAATTCAAATCATACCTCATGGGTGGCTCGTCAGTAATATATACCTATGAATTTGTTTACTTCATATCACAACAAGTCAAACTAATGGTTCAATCAAATCACCATGTATAGACATATCACATTCAATTGTCTCAAAACGCAACCATTGTAGATCAAAATCATAAATCACATGCAATCATCATAAACCAGAATCATAGATCATATGTAACCATCAGAAATCACAATAATAGATTACAGGCATAATAAAACAAAAATGAAATATTCATGCTTATCCTTTAAATGGTTGTTTTCTTCTACCTTTTTCCTTTATTCTTTCCGTATGCACACTGGATTGGTTGCCACATCCAACAAGTAGTAGTACCCAATACCTTCTTCTCTCTTCAATCACATACACATACACATAATTTACATCAAAGAAATACACCCACACATTACATACAACAACACATAATACATACACTTACACCCAATGTACAATACAACACAATACATACACCGACACTCGATGTACAACACAACAAAATACATACTCCTACATCCAGTGTAAAACACAATACATATACACATAGTACAACATAATGAATACACATGTTCACAGTGCAATGACTACACAATACCTGTAACACAATAGCTCATATACACAACAAAACATGTATGACATGTATACAATACCATATGTATAACAACACCATGTGCACAACAATCTACACAACACCACCTATACACAAAACCAAATGCACAACTTGTAAAAAACACCACATATACATAGCACCACATGCACAATATGTTCACAACGCCACATGTACACAGCACCAAATGTACACAACACCACATACACAACATGTACACAATGACACCTACACAGAATAACCCATGTACAACATGCACACAACACCTCATGTACAATCATGCACACAACATGACATATACGTAGCACCACATGTACAACATGCACACAACATGACATATATGTAGCACCACATGTACAACATGCACACAACACCATATGTACAAAACACCACATATCCTACATGCCCATATCACCATATGTACATAGCACTATATATCCAACATTCACACAATACCATATGTACACGACACTACTAAAAAATATGTACACAAAACCATGTGTTCACAACATGGCATATACAACATGTACATAGCACCATATGTACACAACACCTCATGTACACAACACCACAGGTACAACATGTATATCATATATAGAATAGTATTATAACACATCTAGAGACTACACTGTCTCTTCTAGGTAACCTTACTTGCAATGTCTTTCAACAATCTATGCTTATCCCAACATTCCGTAGAGCACACTGCCTTAATTCTGTTGATGTATCCCTCAACATTACCTATTATAGCATATATATACGCATAGTATGAACAAATAATATTAATTCATATCCACATGATATTAGCCTCATAGATCTGTCAAGGCTACTCTTACCACTTGATTCCTCATAAAGAAAGAACCTTTTCATGTCTTTCACCTACATAAGTAAGCATTCCTCCACAAAAATGATCCCTAATGACCCTGTCAGATAATGACATACATACATATATATACATGTAAAAACTATCGTAAAACAATTGTGATCCATGAAAACCCTGTCAGACAACGACATACATACATACACATATACATATATAGACATCAACATAATCATACTCACAACACATTTTCCAGATATCATAAGATCAACATTAAGAGACCTCTCTTTATCCATGCACAACTTGCACAACATTAGAACAATAGTTCCCAACATAGCTAAGGCATCTGATGACTCAAATACATTTACTTTACCTTTCTTGATTACCTTTCTCATGTTCGTTTTTCCACCATCCACTTACCCCAATGGACCCAACCAATCCAATTGGTTGTCATATTCTTACCTTTAGCTACCCTTATACATGCATCGAGCTTCATCCGAATCTTACATTACTTGTTGGGTACCACACATCTCTCATATAGCTCCATTAAAGTTCCTCTTCCCAACCAATTCCCAATACCTTAAAAACATAAAAGGAAAGAACGAAAAAATACCAAGAATAAAACCATGAAAAACCAATAGCAATATGACAACACCAAACAAAATGCTACGGCCATACACTAGACATAGAAAAAGTTGCAAATCAAGTGCAAGAAAATTTAAAAATGTCTAAAATAATAAAAATAATAACAAAACATTGATTCAATCCCCATGGATTCCCAATGATTTGAAGGGAAAGCTCAACCTAAGCCTCCTTCAATATTTCATGGTAGTCTCTTCTATCTTGCAATCCCCTGCATCATACTTCCATAGACACATAATTGTTAGTGTATAAATGAATATAACAATATACTAGTTATATTACCTTTATGTGGAAAACACATTGCCTTGTAACTTAACACATCCATGCAATTTCTCAAGTGACTCCAATTCCTTGACAGCTACAGCCATAACTGGAAACTAACTAACATACATTTTCATGACTGTATTGCATATCCACATAATGTCAGAAAAAATCAAGGTTAAGAAGACTTCCTATATTCATGCAAATAACTCGTTCATTTGGAATTGTAGTTTCCAAACATAGCCAAAGGAATTCTCATCCAACTCCTTTCTTTGAACTTTTAACTTTTACCTAGTTACAATTGAATCTTATTATGTGTTTGTAACACCCTATGCTGCACAAACATTTACTTTTTCTTACTAAGTTTTACGTATTACTTCAAAAAGTTTTACTTTGGGTAACATAGTTTTTTAAAGGATTAAGGTTGGAAAGCCAAAACATTTTGTTATTTTGTTATTAAGGAATTTAAACAATTTGTTAAAATAACTAAATGAAACAGCTACCTAACTCCTAGACAGTTGCCCATCTTTCCTCCCCAAAAAGGGAAAAGAGGGGGAAAGAAGGGGGACATAAGAAGCAAGAATCTGCTCAGATTTTTCCTTCAGCTGGGCACCAGTAACCAGTGGGAAATAAATCTATGGCAAACAATTAACTGGTATGCGACTTGAGGTTGGACTATAGTCTGAGGCCCAAGATACCAGACTCTGTTCACCTATATTTGTCAGGAGTGGGAAGTGCTCAGAGGGGGACTCTGGACATAATTGCTAGGTTTGTGGCTAGGTGGTGAGACTTCCAGAAAATAGAAAGTATGTATGAATTTATAAACAAATAGAAATAGATAAGTGACAACTCCATGCTTGTTAATTATGTAGAAATTTTCACTGTAGATTAACCTGATTATGCAATATACTAAAGAAAAATAGTTAATCTACTTCTATAGTCAAACTTGTGGAAGCTTAATTGATTTGACAGAGATCAAACATAACACATATAACAGAGAAGAAGAATCAATACACATGAAACACAGAAGAATACTCTGGGGAAAGCATTAGCTAAAAACCCCGCTATCTGTATTATCATACAAGTGGAAATATCTCAGGATTACACAACGCTTTAGCACTCGTAGCTATCCAGCTCTCAGTACAATCCCTCACTTCTACTCATAGACATAATAGAAAACTCATAGGCCTTCTCCTCTATCCTCCAAGCCTCCTATTTCCTTGCACATTTTTCTGTGGTTGCTCCAGCTGTAACCTTGTGTGACACTGATCTCACACACCGTTCCAACACACTGTAAAACTGCACAATTATCAAGGAATAATTTCCTTCTGCATGCAAGAGATTTTCTTATAGGAAAATTCTTGCAACTGATAGTACGTTTTCCCTACCTTTAATCTCAACCGGGTCTTTGTCTAAACTGACATGCATGAGCTATTTATGAAAGAATATTCAGTTATCTGGAGTACACTAGTTTCGTGAATGCATGCATTAACTGGCTGAAGTCACAATTAGTTCCTCAAATTATTTGGAACTAATTTAACTAGACTTAACTCAGTTAATTGAGCTAACTAATTACAACTCATCCTTATCTCCTTAATTAATGGATAACTATTGCATGACTTCACAAAGACTTCTAGCTTGAATTTCTCCAACTAATTAACTCAAGATGAATTAATTAATTGTTTTTCAAGCAGTTGGTGAGACTAAATTCGAATTTAATTCTCAATTTTAATTCAAGGACAAATTAAAATTGGAATATTCATGTTGCCGCATTTAAAAACTCCCTCTCAACAAGGAAGGGATTATCTGCCAACCTGATCCTATCTCTATGGAACTCGAATTTACATTTTGACAATGCCTTAGTCCAAATGCCAGTATCTTGCTCCTCCGTCGAAATGTACTGTAACAACATGATCCTCCTTCCCACAAAGTCTCTGAGATGATGATACTGAATTTTGATGTGCTTGGACTTGTCATGAAATATTGGATTCTCAGAGAGTTTGATACAACTCTGATTATCACAATAGATCACAGTTGGAGCCATCCTCTAATCAAACAAACCAACTAGAATTTTTTGCATCTAAATGGCCTCACATGATGCCTAACTTGCAGCCATGTATTCAGCCTCTACTGAGCTGAGTGCAACTAACCTTTGTTTCCTGTTGTAGCAAGAAACTATAGTTGACCCAAGGTTGAAAATTCCTCATGGTGTGCTCCTCTGATCCGATGGACTCCTTGCCCATTCTGCATCTTTGAAGCCCTGTAGCTTCACTCCCTCTGTCCATCTATATGATAATACATACTGAGATGTGCCTCAAGGGTATCTCAAAACATGCTTAGCTACCTTCCAAAACATATTGGTAGGTTGAACCATAGCTTGACTCAGTTGGCTCACCGCATAGCACAAATATGGTCGTGTGTTCACTAAGTACATCAGTGAACCCACAAGTTGCCGATACACAGTAGCTTCTACTACTTATCCTGAAGTATCATCCTCCTTCCTCCAGTTACCTACTAGAGGAGTCTACATGGGCTTGCACTTCTCCATGTGGAATCTCCTGTGTATCTCATTGGCATACTTTCCTTGAGACACAAAAAACTCCCCATCCTTCTGTCGCACTTCCATGCCAAGGAAGTAGTGCATGAGACCCATGTCTTTCATCTCAAATTCTCTTTCAAGGTCCTCCTTACAAGACATAATCAATTGATCATCACCTGTCAATATGAGATCATCAACATAAAGAACAAAGATCAATTGCTTACCTTCTACCATGATGTGGTACAACTTCACATCTGCTTCACTCTTTGTGAAGCCAAACCTAGTGAAGTAGTTGTCGATCCTGGTGTACTAAGCACAAGGTGCTTGCTTCAGCCTGTATAAAGCTCTGTTGAGTCGACACACATGCAACACATGATCGAAGGTCTCAAAACCTTCCAGCTGCTCTATATACACCTCTTCCTCAATCTTGCCATTGAGGAATGCAGTCTTCACATCCATCTAATGGATCTTCCAACCCATATGTGCTAATAGTGCCAACATTGATCTGATAGATGAGTACCTTGCTACAGGATCAAAAGTCTCATCATAGTCGATCCCCTCAACCTGTGAGAAACCACAGGCAAGAAATCTTGTCTTGTGTTTCTCCACACTACCATTAGCAACTTGCTTTACCTTGTAAAGTCAACGAGAACTCACAACTGACTTGTTCTCCGATCTTGGAACCACATCCCAAACACCGTTTCGAGCTATGGAGTCATACTCCTCCACCATAGCATCAAGCCAAATCAGTTGCTGCACTACTTCCTCAAAGGAAGATGGTTTGGTCTCAGCACATTCCCCAACAAGGGCCATATATCTAGTGTACCTATCAGGTAACCTCCTCTTTCTGCACTGAGAAGATGGTTCTCCCACATTCTCTTTCACATCTGAAAAAAATCTGTCCACTTCTCTTGTGCGCTTCTGTCCCTCTCTAGAAGACTCTGCTTGAGTGGATGTATCCACTCCTGGAAAATCTATGTGCAGTTGCTCTGCATTAGTCTGAGGCTCCTCGTTGGGAACCAAAAGTTCCTCCACAGCCTGTAGTTGGAGCTCCCTCTCAAGGGAAACTCGCATGGCCTTCTACTCATCAAACTTAAGATCTTTGTGAACCACTATCCTCTGACTAGTAGGCAAGTACACCTGATAGTTGTGAGGTGTATCAGTGTACCCCACAAGTATTCCCAACTTAGTTGTTAGCTCACATTTCTTCCGGGCATCCTTGGTCACATGAAAATATACCGATGAGCCAAAGATCCTAAAGTGACCCACATTTGGTCTCTTCCCGAAGAAATATTCCTCTGGTGTATTCATCCCAAGAATGAGATGCGGGCATCTACTCTGCAAATAGACCATTGTGTTGCATGCCTCATCCAACAGATGAAGTGGTAGGCCTTGGTCATGCAGCATCGCTCGAGCTACTCCCACAATCATTTTGTTCTTCCTCTCAGCCACCCCATTTTGTTGTGGGTTATGAGGTGTCATCAACTCCCATTTAATTCCTTCCGCTGCACAGAAGTCCTTAAACTCTTGAGAGACATACTCTCCACCGTTGTCGCTTCTCAAGGCCTTGATCTTCTTCGTTGATTTTTTCTCAACCAAATATTTTAACTCACAAAACTTTGAGAAGGTTTGATCCTTCTTCTGCATGAAATAGATCTAGCATTTACGAGAAAAATCATCAATGAAAATCACATAATACCTTTGTTTCATGGTGGATGTTATCGAGAATGGTCCACACACATCAATATGAACTCGCTCCATGATTGCTTCAGCTTGACTGTCTCGATCATGAAAGAAGACTTGCTATACCTTCCTAAGGTACAACCTTTGCATGTGTTCACTTGATCAAGTTTACCTTTATGAATTCTGGTAGAGATCTGTTTTATTATCTTCAAGGCCCCATGATGCAAGTGGCCCAACCGCCTATGCCATAACTCACCAATTTCTTGGCTTTGCACCAATTCTTCTTTCGAACTCAATGCATCATAGTCATTTACCTCTAGCTTATAGAGATTCTTCACTCGAATCCCAATCCTCTTAGTCTAACCTGTGGCTATGTGTCTCAGGAATGCCTATCCTTTACTAAAGACATAATCGTAGCCTTTTTCCTCCAACATCACGACCGATACCAAGTTCTTCTTCAGTCTAGGCACATACTTTACATCAGTTAGGGTGAGAGGAGCTCCATGCTCCCTCTGAAAAGAAACTGTGCCTTCTCCTAAAACACATTTCTTTCCATCATCACCCATATCTATGCGCATATTGAGGTCTTTATCCTCCAAGGTACTGAATAAACTTTTATCCCCGGTCATGTGGAATGAGGCTCCACTGTCCAGATACCAAACACAACCCACCATCAACGAAACCATACATGCGATGAGGGTAAAATCCAATTCGAACTAAGAGACTAGTACCTCACCTTCTGATCCTTTCGACGATCCCTTCTTGGATTTCTTTAATGGAAAATTAGTTGCATAATGGCCCACCTCATGAAAATTAAAGCATCTCACTTTAGATTTGTCAATCTTCTTCCCTCCATGAGAAGAACTCGATTTGGAATGGGAAGCCTTCCCTTTCCCTTTCCTTGCCTTACATGCTCAGGCTAGATTTTCTTCATCATCATGCTTTGATGGCGAACTATCTCTAGTGCTCCTCCTGATCTCCTCCTGCATCAAATTCGACTATTATAGACATATTTGGGCACTGCAACCCCAATCACATATGTCGATAAAACAAGGGCTCTTAAACCCATTAAAGTGTTGTTTCATACCCACAGGATCATGGTCAACTGATTACATAAGTTCCTAGAAGTTCCACTTGAAAAACTACTTAGAACTGGTCAAAACTGACCCATACAGACTACTCCTTGGTCAAGGTACGATGCATATCCCCTATTACTCATGGGGGGTGTGATGCATATTGAAAATACCTTCCGTAGGGTGCGATGGGCAAGAGTAGGAAAATGGCAGTGACAGTTTTCTATGTGGAAACCCAGAGAATATTCTAGAAACTTCTCATATGACACTTGCCTCTCTAAATTCGCTCAGGGATGAGTAAAAGATCATGAAATCTCCAAGTGGAACCAAGAACTATCAGTGAAATGACACTAATCAAAAACCCAGAAGCTAACTCACCCCCCTGAAAATATCTATATATGGATCCCCCATCACAGAGATCTAGAGGATGGAATTTTGTAATTTGTAAGGAAGTGTTGTTGGTTTCTCTTTGAGATATTGTATTGTTGGGTCATCTTGCTTTTCATGAGGTGAAGAGGGCTTTCATGCTGGGAGGATGATGTTGGATCAGACAGCTGGGTTGTAATCCTCTCTTCTACTTCTACTATCAATAAATTTATTTGAGTTTTCCTCCATATACTTGTATACTTGAGAATCTTGTATTTGTGTATGCAATTGTATGGTTAATGTACTTCTGATTCTTCATTGTTTATGGTATCGTAGATCTCTATGCTTCGATGGTGTTTTGTTGCTGTACCTCCATAGGTGTTATTTGAAGCGGGACAAGTGAGAAAGGAGTGGAAATCTCTATCAAAGGAGAGAGGAAACAAGAAAGGAGCCAAGTGAAAGATTAAGGTTGGTGCTCTCTGCTTCTCTCTTATCTATCATCGATAAAGGAAAACACAAGTTACTTTGTATTGTTTGTTTCTAAGATAACTACCCATCTTAGTGGGACTAGCAAATCAAATAGACACTAGTTTTCCCAGAAAAAAATGGAGACTCCACTGGGAGCGAATAGTTTGTTTGTTTGTTACTGTTGTTTGCTTTATAAACTACAGACAGAGCCTGAAGTTAAGCCAGCTAGCCTTCGAACTGCTTTTTCTATGGAACTGCAAAGTAGATCAACACTGCTTCAGTCAATCTCTAGGTTGGTTTATGAACTGAACATCTGACTTGCAAACATCCTAAGTTCCCTGGTGGTAGCTCAATAACCTCATAATATCATACCCCTATACCTTGTGTTTACTGTCCATCATAAGCTCGGCCTAAATCACTGAACTTAGCTGCAAATTGTGAGTGAAAACCAAGCTCAATTTCATTCCCTAGTCCATTGCACTATCTCTAATTGGTAGTCTGGATGCATCGCACCTCCCGTGTGTTGTAGGTGAGATGCATCCCTGTCTCCCTTAAGGAAAGGTGCGATGGTTGAATAAGACTGTTTCCCTCTCTGGAATTTGGTTTTTTCTTCATTGTTTTCAGCTCTATTTGGTAGTTTTGTTGTTTATGATCAATATATCATTGTTGAAGCCTTCTTCCTTTACATTATTTAGCCTCCATTGATAAGGAATTGTGAATGTTTTTTATGTATTTTTCATCATTTACTGTCCTCCTTTACAAAAAGTAGCTTAATAGATCTGTCATCTTTTGATTCAAAAGTGTCGTAACTGTCGTTTTTGAGTCAAGAAAAAGAGTGTCATAAAATCTTCCTCTTTTAAATAGTTGATTGTACTTTTTCCATTGTATTTGATTTGAATTGTCAATGTTTGAGGTGTTGAAAGTAGTTTTCCATTTGAAATTGAAAGTGTCATCTTTGTCATCCTTTCATTTTGAAAAGAAATTGTTAAAAGTGTCGCTTTGAAGAAAATAGTTTAGATCTGTACTTAGTTTTCCTTTCTGGAATTCACACATTAAGGAAACGGAAAAACAAATACATGCATGTGCATTTGCACTTAGACTGCATGTGGAAAATGATTTGGGAAAAGTGCATTTAGTGTGTGCTCTTTGCTCTCTGTTGAAAGAATCGTACTTTTCTTTCCTTAGTAGCTAGGATTTTCATTACTAAAAGAAAACGAATGACTGTTTATCATTTTAGATTGCATATTTAGGAATTTTACATCTAAATCACGTGGTGAACCTTGAAAGAAAAAATTCTAAGAAAGATCAACTCTAAAATAAACCTCAATGAACATAAAAATTCTTTGGAACCTAACGCACAACATCTAGAAGTCTAGGCTAGAGAAGTATTCTGGTGGCGTAAAACCTAGTAACTATCGTTTTCATCGAAGGTTGGGTGATTCCTCCTCTTTCATATGACAAGTGCGAGTACATACTTGTGCTCCCCATACTGTCGAGTATATATTGGGAGACCGCAATAGGCTGATACCCTTTATCCTTAGGAAGTTGTGTCTACCGCCCTGTCGATCGCAATGCAATAAACACAGCATTCAGGAATATTTATTACCGTACGTAAATTCCTTGGTAATTTCTCTTTAATTTACCACCAAGGTGTATATTGTAGTTTTGTGATTGGTTTGGTAATCCCTTTGTCTAGATTTCCAGAGTAGTCACTTTCGTTCCTTTTCGACTCCTTAAAAGGAAAGGTCCATCTGAGCACTTGTCACTTCCGGCTCATTAAAAATCGAAGGTGACTAGAGTCACCTTTAGCTTTTTCTCGACTCTTAAAAATTGAAAAGGCAAGTTGTGTCAAAGCATCATAAAATTCATTTAATTCGGAATAACTTTTTCCCCTTTTAAATTTTAAGTTGATCAAGTAATCCGCAATTGTGGAAGAAAGTCAATCAAAACCCTATCATTCATGGAGACTAACGAGTCAACCATCTTTGACTCCAGAAACAAAACCATTCCAGGCAAAACAGTCTTGTTTAACTAGGTCGAAATCTCCTAGTTTATTTGAAATTTGTGTTTCAACATCATCAGAGACTCTAGTTACTCCAATTATTTCTAGTACCCCTTCCTTTACATAAGAAGTTTTGTAGTTACAAGGTGACATTAGAACTAATCCTAGTGTAAAGGTAAACACTTCTATCCCTGAACGAGCTCCCACTAGGGCTGATTCAGAAGGTGTCACCCCTCCAGTATCTGTTGCTGCAGAAACTATACCTTCTTCGACACCGGAAATATTTTACAGACCTGAGGGTCTACCTCTTCCACCTGGACTGATTGCTATAGAAGAGATTTTCGAGGATCTTCCATCCAGTACCCCATTACATTTTGGAACTAGGACCCACCTATGTCCTACTATAGAGGTTAGTTCTTTTAATCACCCTTGATCGCAAGTTCTTGTTGAATCGCTAGGAAATATTTTGGATAGACTAAATATGTCTGAACAACCATCAACATCTAGGACTATATCATCTAATACAGCCACAGTGGATCCTCCTACTACTACTCCGATAATTTTCTCTAGTATACCGTCTGTCCCAACTAGTTCTCAACCACTAGATGGAATCCACCTAGGGACTATTTCGACAGCATGGTCTGTTCCAATTTTTTCATCCGGAATCTTATCTGGAATTTCTTATGTTGAGACTCAGTAAATTGATCCTTCACATCAGTACCAATTTGGGTAATCCAGTCTCCAAAGACCAATTTATCCTTTGAGCACTGGATTTCCACCATATGGGGGGCAGTATGACTTTTCATTATTCCCTCTTGGAGAACACCATATGAGAGTTCACAACAAAATTCGAGTCAAACTGGAATTGCATCCAATGGTTGGGTACCAATACTGCCTCAACAGCCAAGAGTTGTATATTCAATGCAACCAAATCAACCTATGTCGAACATTCCCACTACACTTGCTATTGTGACAGTGTCGCAAGTACAAGCATTGCCTATTGTATGTCAACCTCAAGTATCTCAGGTCGTAATACAACAACCTCTTGTCTCCACAACTCAATCACAACCTCAGATTAGTGCCTCCTTAACTGGAGCGACTCAGGCTCAAACAAGTACTATCACCCCTCATCTTGGTCAAACATCCAATATTAGACAACAGAAAATGGTCCAACAACCATGGCTAGTACAATATCAACAACCACAATTCCAACAAGCTTACCGAGGACCTGAGCAACAAAACTTTGCAGGTAATGGGCAATCGTATGTTCAAAACAGTTACCAACAATCATACTATAATGGTTACACCCATCAACCTTATCAAAATTATCAGAATCAAATACATTATGCTGGTATGCAAAGCCCCATTGCTCAGGAAATCCCATCTTATCCTGGGTATGCTTCACCAAACTTGAATCAAAAGTTTCCTTTCGTAGCAACTTTAGAATTACCAAATATGAACTGGCTAACAAATGATCCAATTGCTTACACCCCTTGGTGGCTAGTGATTCCTCATAAACTTCCCTCAGATATTCCTAAATTCAATGGAAATCCAGGTGAAGATCCATCGAATCATGTAATGACCTTTCATTTTTGGTGTTCATACAACACCCTCAATGTTGATTCGATTGGGCTTCACCTTTTTCAGCGAACGATAACTGGTTCGACAGTTAAATGGTACATCGAATTGCCTAGAGCTTCATTCGATAACTTCAACACCCTTGCCACTACCTTTTTAACCCATTTTCAGTTACCAATAAGGTATGAAATAGGAACGGAGCTCCTTAACAATTTTAAACAAACAACAACCACTCACATATCTGATCATATTCATGAGTGGCGTCGTCGTCGAATGGTAAAAACATATGTTCCTGATCAGATTCTAGCTGAATGATTTATTAAATCATTATTACCTTCTATTACAGAAGATTTGGCCAGGGGAGGAGTTGTCACTGAAGAGCAAGTCATTGCTCATGCACAATATATAGACTTGATCTATACTCAGTCTAGCACGCTCTATGACAAAATCCCTGATACTCCTAGACCAAAATTTTCCATTCCTCCCCCTCCTAAATCAAACAGGGACACTCATGCCAGTGATGGCATGATTGGCACCTCAAGTATGCAAACCACAAAGGCTCCATCTGGTAAGGCCCTTGCAGTTTCCAGTAAAAAGGCAAATGACAAACTTCTTGCCTCGGAGGTTAATGTTGTGTCATCCAGCAAAGGCAAAGAACCAAAGAAACTAGGGGACAAGAAGAAAGGGAAAAACAAAAAGAAGAAACAGGAAGATTTGACACCTGAGAAACCTTCTGGAAACCCTACAGGGTGAAAGAAACCTAATCAGCCATTTTTCATATGTGATGATGACCATTGGATGAAAGATTGTCTGCATCGAGCTAAGGTCACGAAGTTCTTGAAGAATTTAAGTACCTCAGAGGTATTGACTGATCCATTTCCGAACCTGAAAACTAATCTAGTTACTATCGATCATGCTTCCCCATCCCAAGTGCTTATGTTGTCCATTTCGAAACAACAAAACGATGCTTTGATATCGACAAGGAATAAAGATTATGGGAATCCACAAATGTCGAACAGCAAGGCTACAGATCAACCTAGTAGTTCGACAACAACTTCGTCGGAAGTTGTGCCACCCATCATTCTTGAACTAACAATAAAGCCACCAAAGGGAGTTGTACATAAATTAGTATTTAATCCTCATGCTCACGCAGCACCGAATTATAATATAGTAGAGGATTTGGCCCAATCGGTATCTGCTCTGTCGACACTTGAAGTACTGCAGAATTGCCCCTCCCAAAGGCAGGCTTTATTACCAACAATAGGTGGGATTGACCCAATGAATTCAAATCTTGTGGACTTTAACCACAAAGGATATGAACCTCAGTTACCGGCCCAACTCACTTTCCTTATACAACTAAAATCCCTCAACAAAATTGTTCACTAAACAATCATAGATGATGGGGCATCTACCTGTATTATGTCAATGAGTTGCTGGAAAACTTTAGGCTCACCACCCTTGTCACGATCATCAACGACATTAAAAGCATTCGATGGAAGAACATACACACCGTATGGGATTTTTAGTAACTTGCAAGTTGAACTAGGGGGCAAGACAGTAGAAATTGAAGTCAAAGTTATCGATGGAAACCTCGATTATGATATTCTACTGGGAAGACCTTGGATTTATGCTATGGCTGCTATTGTATCAACATATTTTAGAAAGACTTCATTTCCCTTCCAAGGTGGAATTACATCGTTGGCCAACTAACCTTTTTCCCCAACAGTTCACAAGCTACGGGAAGCATTCCAATGATCCATGGAAGCTCTCAATTGCTTCAAGGTGTCGGAGTAGGACTCCTAAAAGACCCTGCCTTAATGTGTACTTTTTCCCTCCCTCCTATGAGTAATCTGGCAGAAGTGGCCACGGTGGAAGCCTGTAATATGGTATCTTCTACATCAGCGAAGATTAATAAGATTTCCCAACATTTAGTTAACATGGATCATCACCAGGTATTGCCTCCAGACCCCATAGAAATTTTGTAGTAATCAATTTTCTTGGCCTGGGCGGCAAACCCAAATCAACACTCATCAAGTGTTTGGATAGATAGGTCTCTAGAATATGGCACCTCTTCAGATCCTTGGTCACATATACATTCTATAGACGAAGGAATCATTTAATCAATGATGATAGGAGAGGCACCAATGGAAGATTACCACCATCGTTCCCATCTTCAGGATAACGATGAAGATTTTTCTAGTGACCTTAATCATCCTTCAGTTTTTGATTTTCTATCAAATACTGTAAATACAGTGGATTCTGAGTGAAATCTGTCCAATATTGAAGAAACTATCGCCATAAATATCTCGACCAAACCTAATGTTGTAGAGAGTATTCATGTTGGCAAATCTTGTTCTCCTTCAGAACTGGAAATATATTGCGCTCTCTTTCATGAATTCAGAGATGTCTTTGCATGGTCATATGAATAAATGCTAGGCATTGACTCGAGCATTGTTGAACATGAAATCAGGATGTATCCAGATGTCAAACCAATACGATAACGGCTTCGACAGGTTCACTCGAAGAAAGCCGTTGCCATCAAGAAAGAAGTTGAAAAACTTTTACGTGCTAGTTTCATTTACCTTGTTCCTCTAACTGATTGGGTATCAAATATTGTTCCTGTCATGAAAAAGCAAGGAACGATTAGAGTGTGTGTTGATTACAAGGATGTAAATCAAGCTTGTCCAAAGGACAACTACCCTACACCCTTCATCAACCAGATAATTGATGAATGTGCCAGATGCAAAATCTTTTCATTCATGGATGGATTTTCCAGATACAATTAAATAAACATCCACCCACAGGGCCAGTCAAAGACTACATTTATATGTCCGTGGGGCACATTTGCGTACCATAAACTACCTTTCGGTTTAAAGAATGTAGGGGCAACTTTTCAGAGGGAAATGAACTATGCCTTACATGACATCAAACACATCGTTCAATCATATCTCGACGATCTACCAGCTCATTCACGAAAGTGGACTAATCATCTGCAGCATTTGAGAGTTATATTTCTATGTTGCTGACACTACAAAATATGACTCAATCCACACAAGTGTGTGTTTTGTGTCGGTTTTTGTCATTTACTTGGTTTCGTAGTTTCTAAGGATGGGACTCGACTCAACCCATGTAAGGTTCAGGCAATCATTGACATGCCTCCACCTTCAAATTTGCTTCAGATTTAGAAACTCCAAAGGAAAGCAAACATTCTAAGGAGGTTCATTCCAAATTACATAGAACTTGCTAAAGGCTATACGCGTCTTTTGAAAAAAAAAAGTTCCGTTCAACTAGGATAAAGTTGTGGAAGCTTCCTTTGATGCTTTAAAGGAATCCCTAATAAAAGCATCATTAATGTGCGCTCCTAACTATCAAGAAGACTTTAACATGTATCTAGCAGCAGCAGATACAACCATCACAATGGTTTTAGTACAGGAAGGCAATGGAATTGAACATCCTGTCTATTATTTAAGTTGAAACTTAAATGATACAGAAAGCAAGTAATCCTATGTTGAAAAGCTAGCTCTAGCAGCTATTCAAGAAGTACAAAGATTTCGACACTATATCCTCTTTTGCAAAACCACCATTTTGTCAGATTGAAACCCTATGACTTACATTCTATCGTGTCAATTACTAGGGGGAAAATATTCAAAACGGATAGTCATTTTCCAAGAGTTTGATCTGGAATTCACAAAATCCAAATCAAAGAAATCACTAGTTTTTGTGGAGTTACTATGTGTCCTCCCATTGTCGTCCAACGATTCAACATCTAAAGCATCAATTGTGGATTCATCTTTGTTTTTGATATCATCAAGCGATACGTGGTATGGAGATTTACTGATCTATCTCCAAACCCAAACATATAGGCCTAATACCTCTCGCTCTGAACAATGGCGTACTCAATACCAAGCAAAAAACTACATGATCATCGGTGATACACTTTACCGTCGAGGTACCGATACAGTTCCGCAAAGGTGCCTCACGCATGAGGAGGCCGAAAAAGTCATGAATGATAGTCATTCAGGTGCGTGTGGGGGGTATCAATCTGGTTATGATACAGTGCAAAAGATCTTATGAGTAGGTTACTTCTGGCCTACTATATTCAAAGATTGCATAATAGCAGTCAGAAGTTACCATGCTTGTCAGATCTTCGATTGCAAAACCAGACTACCACCTGCAGCATTGCATCCAGCAGTTGTTGTTGGGCCATTCGCCAAATGGGGCATATATTTCATGACATTTAACCCCACCTCGGCTAGGGGGCATGGGTATATCATAGTCGCAGTTGAGTATTTTACAAAATGGGCTGAGGCGATGCCTACATTAGAAAACAGTGGCGAAATGGCTGCTCTTTTCTTTTTTAATCATGTAGTCTCTAGATTCGGTGTTCCACAGGCTATAGTCACAGATCATGGATCACATTTCTGCAATCACATGATGGTTGAATTAGTTGTCAAATTAGGACTATACTACAATAGTTCTACTCCATATTATCCTCAAGCTAATGGACAAGTTGAGGCCATCAACAAAGTCCTGAAGCATATGCTGCAAAGGATGATTGGAGTCCACAAATGGAATTGGCACTTAATCCTGTACTCAGCCTTGTGGGCATATAGGACATTGGTGAGAAATGTGACTGGATTTACACCCTTTCAGTTGGTGTATGGCCTGGAAGTGGTCTTACCGATTCAATGTGAAATTTCATCTCTTAATCTCGCAATCAATCTACTTCCTGAAACATCGAAGGAAGAGGCTCGTTTCTTGGAACTAATCTAATTGGATGAAACCCGTCGTGATGCCGCTTTGGCTAACAAAGCTCATAAGAAACGTGTCAAGGCACAATTTGACAAAAATGTCAAACCCCGTGTCTTCTCAGAAGGTGACCTGGTCTTGCTTTATGATCAGGACTCTGATAAATTGGGAGCAGGTAAGTTCGAACCATTGTGGATGGGCCCCTACATTGTTAAAAGAGTATTAGCAAAAGGAGCCTATGAGCTAGTAGATTACAATGGGAGTCCACTGTCGCAACCTCGGAACAGGTTGTATCTTAAGCATTACTATGCTTGATTAAGTGTAGTAATCTCTTTATATGCTTTTGTTACATTTTTGTTTTTGTCAAGAGTTATCATTTTGGTTAGGTAATCCACTTTTCATTTGTTGCAAATGTCAGACCTATTGGAATCATTTGTTGGATATGCCGATGGGGCTAGTCGTAGTACGCAGAACCTATCTTCTGTAGCCTAGGCAATTTTTGATACAAGCGGCGAGTTAGTGAGTTTCAGAGGGATATGTATTGGTCGATCAATGAACAACATCACTGAGTATAGCGAGTTGATGGAGCTTCTCTCTGATGCCATCGCACATGGCATACGCTGACTTGTTGTCAGGCTAGACTCACAACTCATCATCCTACAGCTTACTGGGATCTATTCCGTTTGGAATCCAGCTATCTATTGTATGTTTCCTAAGGGTCAGGATTTTGGAAAGACAGTTTGATTCTATTCAATATAAACACATTTCCAGAAACTTAAACACATTAACTGATTCATTAGCAAATTATACATTAGATAGACATTTGCAACATTTATAAAGGAAAAAGCATTTAAATTAACATTTGCATCAGGATCACATAACTTAACTGAAATAAAGCTCCGAAAATCAAAAATATATATAGTTGTTTATATTTTTTACAAAATGTTCTGTGTCCAGGGAAAATATCGGTCATACGACCCAAAAACTCGAAAACTATAGAAAAGGCACCCTAGGCTAATGGTGTTGGTGATAGCAAGTCACCATCTATGCGATCATACGTAGGATCCTAGTCCATAGACTTGGTAGGCCAATGGTATGGTGCTATAATCTCAGAGGTAACTCATCGGTCCTCACATCCTGAATACCAAGGGTAAGACCCTTGATCTGATCCTACAATACTGCAAGGGTCTCCCCTATGTCCAGATCACGAAGGACAGCCCTCCCTACAGCCTCTCCTACTGGAATGGCAGTAGCTACCCTTGGGCATGCTGCTGGTCACATTAGCCCAACTTCTGCACACATATATGAGTTTGATTAGTCTTCATAACATTTTAAAAACACAAGAACATTATAAAAGCAATAAACAAAGATATGGTCAGATCATTTTACCTATAACACCCCACTGCTCGCCAGATGGTAGCGCCAAATCTGGGTCACCTCGAAAATCCATCCCAACGTATGGATACTTAGTGAAGACCATCTCCTGATGGTTGAACCACTCAAAGAAGGCATCAGAGAACGAAATTTGTGACTGACCAACATGTCTGGCCATGAGGTCGACCCATATTTGCATCCGTGGTTCGCTCGATGCTGGCAGTCCTAATGAAATGTATTGTGGTTGCATCAGTGGAATACTCTCCAAGGCGAAAGCAGTCAGAATGGAACCATAGCCAAAGTTCTTGGATCTTCCATTCTTCAGCTTGGAAAGCTATTCTTTTATAACAGGAAGCACTACCTCACACCAGTTGAATACCTTCGGTTCCACGCATTCTAAAGCATACTGCATATACGATCTGTTGGCCAAATGAAGAGCCGTGCTACCAGCCAATCTAGCAAAGGTGAATAGAATAGTCCTCAAGGACCGGTCAACGACATCTCGAATACCGATCCTGCCATCCATGCTCGGCTGCGATCCATCTCTACAAAACTAGCGAATATAATCCCTCATGGATTCACCCCCACGGGTGGATCCTGATAGTGAGAGAGGGGCACCACACCTTGATAACCCAGTGAAAAAATATATATCCTCAACTATCAAAGGAATGGATTTGCCTCTAATCTAGAACACCTGCTTGATCGGATCCCATGCATCGAGAAGATATTGCAACAAATTGATTTGTTTCCTCATGCTGGATATGCGGAAGAATTTGAGAAAGCCATAGTTTCACAATGCAGTAACCGTACCCGGATCATGTAAGGAAATCATGTCCTCTTCTTCATGCTTGCGTTCATGCCATGTAATTACCATCTTGAACCAATGAATCTCTGAAACACAAAAAAAAGATGAATTAGGATCCTGATTTGAGCAAAAACAGGCAAAAATTCCATGAGAAAACACTGCACAAACTTTCACTTCTGCACCCATCGCACCCTGCCTGCGTACAGGGTGTGATGCATACTGACTGGCCAATGGCCAGCTCAGTATGCATCGTACCTTTCGATGCAGACTAGGTGCGATGGGGAGAGAACAAAATATTCAAACCCCTAGTGCCCAGAAGATAGGGAAAACTTGCTCTAGAGCTCCAACACCTCTAGAGCTCCAACAATCCCAAATTTGAATGAAATGGTAAAAATGAGAGGTAAAACTACTTTTATGTTACTATTCACATAATTCAAGTAAGATGTTAGTTTTTAACTCATTTTTCAAAGCGTGTATTCACATTTCTAATCAATTTTATGGAGTAATTGAACAAGTTGTGCGACCGTCGAAAGAATACAGTGTTAATGGTAAATTGAACATCTCTGACTATTATCAATGAGCAATGTTTCCGCAAGGTTCAAGCTCATTAAAAAGTAAACCCGCCTTTCAGTAAATAACCTTTGTGATTTCATTGCTATCAACCTTTTGAGCCTTGGTCATGTTCTTACCGTCACCTCCACTCTTTTAGCCGAGCGTACACCTACAATTGATTTACGATTTTGAGGAATAGCTACAACGAGTGATTCTGTTAGCCACCCTCTTTATGCTACCATGTTTGAGAATTTCCAAACTTACCTGGAACCAGTCACTACCCGAAAACATCACTCGTTCCTAAAAAACGAGTCTCTTTTAAGCTCTTTTTAGACTCGTAAAATATGAAAAGATTATCGAGCTACTGGCCCTTCCAGCTCGTTAAAGTAAACGGAAGCACCATCCTTCCTCTACATTTTAATCCTTTTGGACCTGAGGGATCATTCCACAAAAATATCAAGCGCTTGTCTTTTTCGGCTTGTTACAACTATCGAAAAGTCCTCCCTTTCATATTATTTTATACTTTTTCAGACTTAAGGGATTATACCATGAAAAAGGACAACTGTAGTTTCATTTTTTTCCCTTTTCAAACTCTCTAAACATGAAAAGGACTGAGTTACCTTTGTTGCTAAACTCATTAAAACAATAGCGACAAACTTGTCCATCTGGACAAGAGCGAGTTTCACTATCTCTAGGCTCACTAAAACATAGCGACAGGTTTGCCGGAAGGGAAAATTATAGAACAAGCATATGTTATCCTCCTCAAGCTTGACAAAAATAAAGAGGTGCTGTCAGCAATGACTGGGGAAAAGGGAAGAAAACTTGAAGAACTTCATTGGTAGCAGGTCACTCTTGAACATGACACTTTCACTCCATCAACATGATTGGCTTAGGTTGGGTTATTCTGTTCACTGGTCACATCACCATTAGTCCTTCGTACCATCCATTTTTGGGGTTAACACTACCAATCCATTTCAGTGTCACTGATATGTTCAAGAGAAGTCGTTCAGAGAATTCACCAACCTAGCTAACGCCTCATCCACTGCAATACCTTCACTCTCCATTTTTCATGACCACCATTCCTGAACCTTGTATCATTCGATCGTTTTCACCTCCACAAAATCATTTGATTTGTTTCGTGTTGTAGATGTGGGATTCATTAAGGCCCTCCTACGACAGTGCACTTCTTGTCGATATAAGCTCATTATCCAAGAAGTTGACTTAGGAACAACCCTTTCAGTACTTTGAAGCTTGCATGCCTCAATGGCAAGTTTCTCACTTCCTACGACAGGTTTATATCAATGGCCTTCGACTGAAATATTTTTCATGGTGTTCGACGTTGACTCATATATTCACACCACGTGAACTGTACTATAGTACCTTGAGGGGCATTACCATTATCGATGATTCCTCTTGTGCCTGTTAACAACTTACATCATTGGCTAGTAATCAGGCGATGTCTTTCCAAGTTTGACTCCAAAACATCTTTTCACATGGACCGACTTGTACATCGGGCGAAGATTGAACAAGTTTGAAGACCCCAGATCTAGTTTCATCCATCTGGGCTGTGACATATTCAGGAAAATAAAGACATCAAATGTACTCCATAGCTACACAGATGATCATCCAAGCTAAGGGATGATGGCTCTACAAGAATCACCAGTCTGCAACAACAGACAATTGTCTGTCCTATGTACATGAAAATGAATTTATAAAGTTGAGCGTGGGAATGCCCGCCTCAACTAGACCATGAAAATAATATGAAGATAATGTATTGTATTGTATCTTATTACTGGTCACCTTCCAATTCGAGAAACCTCGGATCCTCATGATAAAGCATTTCACCCAACATCAGAACATTTACGACCTCATGCTTTAGGGGGCAACTGATATAGACATATTTGGGCACTACAACCCCAATCACATATTTCAATGAACCAAGGGCTCTTAAACCCCTAAAAGTGTTGTTTCATACCCTAAAGGATCATGGTCAACTGATTACATCATTTCCCAGAGGTTCCACCTGAAAAACTACTCAGAACTGGTCAAAACTGACCCATACAAACTGCTCCTTGGTCAAGGTGCGATGCATCTCACCTATTACACACGGGGGGTGTGATGCATACTGAAAATGCCTTCTGTAGGGTGCGATGGGCGAGAGTAGACAAATGGTAGAGACAATTTGCTAAGTGGAAACCCAGAGAATCTTCTAGAAACTTCTCATATGACACTTGCCTCTTTGAATTCGCTCAAGGATGAGTAAGAGATCATGAAATCTCCAAGTGGAACCAAGAAATATCAGTGAAATGACACTAATCAAAAACCCAGAAGCTGACTCACCCCCCTGCAAATATCTATATATGGATCCCTCATCACAAAGATCTAGAGGCTAGAATTTTGTAATTTGTAAGGAAGTGTTGTTGGTTTCTCTTTGAGACATTATATTGTTAGGTCATCTTGCTTTTCATGAGGTGAAGAGGGCTATCATACTGGGAGGATGATGCTGGATTAGATAGTTGGATTGTAATCCTCTCTTCTACTTCTTCTATCAATAAAGTTATTTAAGTTTTCCTCCATATACTTGTGTACTTGAGAATCTTGTATTTGTGTATGCAATTGTATGGTTAATGTACTTCTAATTCTGCATTGTTTATGGTATCATAGATCTCTATTCTTTGATGGTGTTTTGTTGCTTTGCCTCCATAGGTGTTCTTTGAAGCAGGACAAGTGAGAAAGGAGTGACAAGCTCTATCAAAGGACAGAGAAAACAAGCAAGGAGCCAAGCGAAAGATTAAGGTTGGTGCTCTCTACTTCTCTCTTATCTATCACCCATAAAGGAAAACACAAGTTACTTTGAATTGTTTGTTTCTAAGATAGCTACTCGTCTTAGTGGGACTAGTAGATCAAATAGACACAAGTTTTCCCGGAAACACTGACCATAGCCGTTCCCAATATGGCAATTTCTCTCTTCCATTCACTGAGTCCCGGTAGCTATTCCAGCTCTTTGGAAGACCGAGGAGAGCAATGCTCATCATGTCATCATCGGTTTTCATTATTCCCACACTACCAAGCTCATCTCTGTAGGTGGTGAGCTTGTTCAGATATGTAGAAATAGTGCTGCCCTTCTCACACTTGATTTTCCGAGGCTTATCCTTGAACCCCAATTTCATCTAGTCACTACTGTTCTGATATAGGTCCTTCAATGTCTTCCAAATTGAAAACAAATTCTCCTTCCAATGGATACTCGAGACAATATGGCCTTGAAATCCCTCCAGAAGAATCCTCCTCACCTTTGCCACACACTTTTTCTAATCTTCCAATTCTTATGCATTAGCTATAGGTGGATTGGGGATTTCTTGATCAACGAAATCCTTCAAACCATTGTCTTCTAATACTGCTTCCATGCGATCCTTCCATGCTATGTAATTCGAGCTTCCATCGAGTTCATACTCAAGTCTCAAGCCATTGAATGACATTGGTGAACTTTCAGGTGTGATAAGAATTTGATTTTGTACATGCAACAAGAACTTCAACCTTCGAATTTTCCCTTCTCAATATGTTGTTCATAGCTCTGATCACCTTTTCTTTGATACCATGTAGAAATTCTCACTGTAGAATAACCTGATTATGTAATATACTAAAAAAAAAATACTTAATCTGCTTCTGCAATCAAACTTACGGAAGCTTAATATATTTGAGCAAGATAAAACATAACACATATAACAAAGAAGAAGAATACACATGAAACACAAAAGAATACTTTGGGGAAAGCCTCAGCTAAAAACCCCGCTATCTATATTATCATACAAGTGGAAATATCTTAGGATTACACAAAGCTTTAGCTCTCAAAGCTATTTAGCTCTCTGTACAATCCCTCACTTCTACTCATAGACATAATAGACAACTCATATGCCTTCTCCTTTGTCCTCCAAGCCTCCTATTTCCTTGCGCAGTTTTCCCTGGGTGCTCCAGCTATAACCTTATGTGACACTGATCTCACACACTGCTCCAGCACAATGTAAAACTATGCAAATCTCAAGGAATAAATTCCTTCTGCATGCAAGAGATTTTCTTATAGGAAAATTCTTGCAACTGATAGTACATTGTCCCTACCTTTAATCTCAACTAGGTCTTTGTCTCAACTGACATGCATGATTTATTTATGAGATAATATTTAGTTATATGGAGTACACTAGTTTCATGCATGGATGCATTAAGTGACTGAACTCATAATTATTTCCTCAAACTGTTTGGAACTAATTTAACTGGACTTAACTCAGTTAATTGATCTAACTAATTACAACTCAAATACAACTCATCCTTATCTCCTTAATTAAGGGATAATTGTCGCATGACTTCACAAAGACTTCTAGCTTGAATTTCTCCAACTAATTAACTCAAGGTGAATTAATTAATTATTTTTCAAGCAGTTCATGAGACTAAATTCGGATTTTAATTCTCAATTTTAATTCAAGGACAAATTAAAATTGGAATATTCTTGTTGCCACATTTCAACAAATTATTTCTAGAGAAGTATTACATTAACCAAGAATGGATGATTATCATCATAACTATATCATGAAGCCTATTCTATTGTTTAAAGTTTAGATGTGTAGTAAGTAGACTTTATCAGTTATTAGGATTAATTTTTCATGAATAACACAAAGTATCGATACTATTCTATTATACAAGCACAAGGAAAAGATACTGTTAATTTTACTACTAGTACAATCTGTTTAATCCTATGTTCTATAGAATACATAACAATTTCAAGTAATAATTGGAAAACTTTTCTTTATTGCAAACGTCAGTAAAAAAAATATTTTACCATCAACTCTGAGACGATAGCCATGAAGATACTCTAGGAATTATAAATGAAAATTCCAATTGATAACAAAGCTACAAACTGCTTTAAAATAATGCAAGAAGCATACAAAGATGAAACCTTATCGTGAACATTGGACATTATTCAAATGCATTCAAATATAAAGTACGATATACAATATAGAACTAAAAAATTCTTCTTGGTATTGAAACTATTGAAACCATGGAAAAATTGATAGGGTCTACCTCGACCCTCATCCAATTCGAGAATAAGGGTTCAAATGTTAGCATTATGATATAGGTATGACTCAAGTGTTGTCCTTGATGGCAACTCACTCTGATGACAGATCACTATTCAGGCTCACATAATGAAGGAATAATAGGTATACGTAGGTTCCCTTTGACCAAGTTGCGTATACACACAGTATCACAGACCAAAAGGTGTGTATGCGTACAAACGCACTTTCACAGAAGGAAAGATGCATACATGTCAGAAAACTAAATTTTGGTTCAAGGGCAGGTGTGCAAGGATTGAATATTTGATGAAGTGTTAGACCTAGTATACTGGTTATGGGTTTATGATGCTTTGCTTGATTTGAATCAAGGATGCACCTATGCAATTGATGATGGATGATGGATTGGGATCATAAGGCTTGGAATGCATTACCACTATGTGTTTTGATCATGGAAAGACTAGATCTGAATTATTGACACATGTTTTATTATATAAATGTTATGATTTGGGTATGACTAATGTCTGGAATAGCTACAAAGTTATGAGTAAATATTTGTAGATCTGTACGTGGGTTGGCTTTGTTAAAAGCACGTATACATGCTAGTTTGGTTCATCATAGTAGCGTATACATTATGAAATATGATATTTGAAGTTGCAGTTGGATCTAGTTATTGTTGTAGAGTTTTGTGGTCTACTCTACGATCAGGTGATTGTGTTTTATTGACAGGGTTTCAGTGATTTAGTGTTGGGTGATTCAGAGATTGATAATGCAGATGTAGTTGATGAATGTATTGTCTTTGTGCTTCAATGTTGTTGATGGGTCTAGTATGAAAATTGGATGAAACATGGCCTTCAGATTATGGTGTTGATCCAGGTGGATATTGGTGGCCACCTGCCAAGTCGACTTGGACCCCCACCATTGTTTCTCTCAGTATTTTCAGTTTCCTTAATTGTAGCACAACTTACTATTTCTAGCAGTTTTTCGGGTCCTGAGCTTCTGGAGCCGTTTTGAGGCCCTAAACGACGTGTTTTGGGAAATTTGGGGTGGACCCATGTTGCCCAACCCAAAGTGTTAGTGCTCGGATAGATCTTTCTAACAAGCTATTGTACGCGTCAGACAGAGATCGTATGCCAAAGTTATGACCCTAGGAAGTTGATGTAGCAATTTACCCAAACGGGGCCAATAGTTTGGTGTTTCATGTTCTAGGGTTAGGTTTTGGAATGTTAAGGGATTTCCATTATTTCTCAACAATAAATAGGCCTTCGAGCCTCATTGTAACACAGTTCAGAGGTAGGTAGCCACCACATCTCTTCTCAGAGACAAGCTACCATCGCCCTAGCTGGTTTATTTCCATTACTGTTTGTAAGCATATTTCAATATTTTACATTAATGAAATGAAGTATTATTTCCGATGCATATCTATGTTTATGGTTATCTCTGTAATTTGTTGCATTCTTGTTTAAGTCTGGATCAGGTGTTGTGCTTCAGGAGTATCCAGTATGAAAATTTATGGAACGTGGTCCCTGGAGGAAGTGAGAAGGTCGTAGCCTCTTGTAGGCTGGCGCCTACGTACTAGTAAACAGATCGACGAGTACAAGAGCTAGGGGGTTGGAGCTCCCTTCTAGTAGTAGCTGGAAAATGAGTGAATGTTGAAGCCTTTTGCAGGTGGGTGCCTATGTACTGGTATGAGTCTGCACTAGTACAAGATTGTAAATAGGATTTTCTTATCTTAAAGAAAACAGCAGCAGGTGGTTTTTGTCCTGCATTGGGTTTCCACCTTATATCATGGTGTTCATGTGTGCTTCTTATGTGTGATGATCTGTTCTGTTTTACTGCACCTATTTACTGTTCATATGGTTAATGAATTTTTGATGCATTGATTAAAGATCAACATTTAATGGATTAACTATAAGTTTACTGGATATACACTAGTTTCATTAAACACAGTTGCATATACATGCAGGTTGCCTTAACTGAAGTAGTGTATATGAATTTGATAATGGAAATGAAAAGATTATTGATTTGCTAATATTGATTGACACCCCCCCAGTATTATTTACAACAATTGGTATCGGAGCAGGTTGTTTGGTAGAAGCTTGATCGCTTGAAGGAGATCCATAGAATAATGGGAAAGAAAGCGTGTTAGAAGAAGAAGACAACTTAAAGGAATAGTGACAACCTGCCATTATGTGGAAGTAAGTATTCAGATTCTAAATCACCTTAGATTGAAGATGAACAAGCAAATGAAGCATCAGATAAAATCATAGATCAACAAGATCTATTTAACAAAAGGGAGAGTCACCTCAAAGAAGAAGTTATCAGCTTAAAAGCTCAACTGGAGTGTGCCTTCAGAGTACGTCAAATGCTGTAGGAGTAGAATGAAGAACAAGAAAATGATATTCTCAAACTAAGGAAACAAGTGGAAGAAGGAAGAAAGTCTGAGAAATCTTGAAGAATCAATATCTGGAAAAGGAAGAACAACATCAAGTTGAGGTAAATATCTTGAAAGGTAAATTAGAAGAAAAAGATAAACTATTATGATTTCAAGATAGTACTAAGATTTTGGATGATATTCTTAGTAGTCAGAGATCGCCTGCTATCAAAACTGGTCTTGGTTTTTATGAATCTATTGAAGGTGAATCTAGCTCACAAGGTGAGACAACGAACTCTAATGCAAAATCTAAAAAGATGAACAAGGAGATGAGAGGTCAAAGCCATCAACAAGCAAGGAAAGATAGTCCTCAAAGAAAATCTTTTGCTCTTAAATATGGAAGTGATATATGGTTATTTCCTCTGATGAATAATGTTGAATGTTATGTATGTTATAATTTTTGACATGTTGCAGCGAGATGCAGAAGTAGAATGGTTCAAGACCATCATACAGAAAGATCATCACGTTCCAGGTACTTTAAGGGATATTGTTTTTCTTGCAATATGTTTGGTCACAAAGCTATTGATTGCTACAGAAGGAATATGAAACATGTAAGATGTTATGCATGTAACAATCTTCGACATATAGCACAGGAATGTAGGAGAAGATTTTGGGCACCATACCAAAAGGAGAAAACATCATCATAGTCAAAGATATGGAAGAAGAAGGAAGTACAGTAAAAAAGATGTGGCTTCAGTTAGCAGACATAACAGACACAAGGAAATTGAAAATCTAAGACCTTCAGTATTGCAATTTACATATGCAAATATTCTAAAGAAGAAGTCATGTATATACACGAGTTCGAGGCTGCAAAGTCAAGTATATGGTGCTCTGAAGAAAAGCAGCAGAATAGGAAAAGAAGTCTGATATGTTGGAAATAATATTGAGCGGTGGGGTGAATCAGTATTATCAAGTCAAATATTCCTTTTTCAAAATCAAATTATATACGCTACTTAAGTTAATTAAACCTGCCTATATACGCAACTATGCAGAAGGAAACCCGCGTATACAATGCAAACTGTTAATTTACTTTATCTTTCTGATGTTGATTGTTAATCTATGTTTGAGAATCAAATAACCAATAACCAAAAACAGTAAAGCAAAGCAGAAATACAATCGCACACAAGAACACAAGATATAAGGTGGAAACCCAATGTGGGTGAAAACCACCTGCTGCAATTTGTATCTATGTTCTCTTTAATTAGAAACTTCTTTTTACAAATGTACTGGTGCGGACCTTTACCAGTACGCAGGCTGCAACCTACATAGAGCTACAACCCTCTCTCGTTTTCCAGCTTCTCCTGGAAGGGAGCTACAGCCCCCTTAGCTCTTGCACTAGCCAAGATACCAGTACGTAGGTGCTGGCCTAGAGAAGGCTACAACCTTCTCTTTCCTTCAGGGACCATGTTTCATAAATTTTCAGACTGGATCCACAAATAACATCAATCAAACGTCAAGAATTTCTGCATCAACCAATCACCTTATCACCAATCAAAACGGAATCAAAATAAACGCTTCTCTAACGACTGTACCCAGATCACAGTAACAATAGCCACACACCAAATCTGAACCCAGAACACTGCAGCAATAAGTAGAAGTAGCTAGATCACAACTCAAAAGATATACGCTTCTTTAATAGCCTGAAACCTGCGTACATACGCTTTTGTTGTAGGAACAACCTGCATATACGATCTTTCTCTTCACTAAACCAACATGTATACACGCCTTCGCTTCACTGAACCTGCGTACAGATCTATAAAGGATAATTCGCTCTTTCAAATATTTAAACACTAATTAACCCAGATTATCAGACTTATAGATCAAGAAAGCGCCACATATAGCAGATCAAAATCATACAAAGATACTATCATTCAAGCTTAAAGGTTATGACCCATCAATAGAAACTTATCCTTCTCTTTTTGCTAAGGTTCCTCCTTCATTTAGATCCAGATCTGCACCATAACCCAATTACCAGTATTCCAGATCTATCACTTTATCATATATTCAATAATAATTCAGATAATGATTTTCCACATGATCTCCTTCCTCTTTTATAATTTTAGGCCTTCCACAATACCACGGTGTAAAACCATAATAAACCAATACCACGAACCCAATACTTGGGATCAACACTTCTGATGAGGTACCATGGTCCAAAACCATAGGTTCAAATACCAAGGACTAACTACCATGGACCAAAGGTAAGTTCTCCAACATATACATGCTTTTCCTTGCATGAAAGTGCATGTATACGCATACGCACCTTTGAAACGTCTAACCCATGTGTATATGTGTCTTCGTCTAAATGAACCTACGTATATGTCTTTTCCTTCATTCTGAAAGCCTAAACTGAGATCTGTTACCAAAGAAAGTTTCCATCAAGGACAACACCTGTGCCATAATGCCAACAATCTCCCCCTTTGGACTTGATGGCAACCCAAAATCCTCAAAGTCACTCTCCCCCTTTGTCATCAAGGGCAAAGGGTTGTGCTCCCCCTGAGTATATGCTGAAATTCTGCCCTGCTGTGCTAACCATGCTCCGCCTAACTGTAGGCAAGATCTGCAAAAGATGTTCTTCAAGAAGAACCATGACTTATACATTATAAAAGGCCTTCCTATCACCAAAAGACTCAATACATACATCCATCACCCAACCAAGTGGGGATCATCAGAAATTTACATATGACAACCAAGTTCATTACATGTTCATCCCAGGCATAGTGGGGAAACCAAAATAGGTCGTTACATGACCTTGACACCATAAAAGAGATACCACAAAAAAAGATACATGACATAGAGACGAAATATCTTAGAACAAGACTTATGAAAGTCACCAATAACTGATAGCAGCAGCATCTGTCCATCACCATTCAGATCAGCAACCAAGATTTCCTTTTGTTCTCCCTCTGCCTCTGTTCCACCTGAAACCAAACAACAGCTGTGAACTAGAACCAAAATCTTCTAAGATAATGCCAACAATGCATTATTAGAAGATTATCTGCTCCCCCTGAACCTGTGCCGGATGGTCTCTGTCAGACCCATATCAAAATAGCATCAACCAGAGCCTGTCCCTACTGATATCCATCAAACCTCCATATACGCGACTGTCTCTGCAGAAACTGGCATATGTACGTAGATCCTCCTTAGGCAACTCACATACAGATAAGATTTAACAGCAGGATTATGCATCAACTACTCCCAGCTTCTGTCTGAGGTATTCAAATGTCTGCCTGGGCAGTGGTTTGGTGAGAATATCAACAACTTGTTCCTTAGAAGGAACATACTCCAATTTGACCTTTTGTTCCAACACTTGTTCCTGGAGAAAGTGATACTTGATCGGTATGTGCTTGGCATTTGAATGCATGACTGGGTTCTTTGAAATGCTGATTGCACTTGTGTTATCACATAAGATGGAGATAGGTTGTCTACAAGTGATTTTAAATTCCTGCAAGGTTTGCATCATCCAAAGAAGTTGAGTGAAACAAGATGCAGCAGCCACATATTCTGCTTCAGCTATAGAAAAAGCAATCGAACTCTGTTTCTTGTTGAACCAAGATACTAATCTGGAACCCATAAAGAATGCACCACTACTTGTGCTCTTCCTGTCATCCACACTTCTAGCCCAATCTACATCTATGTACGCATGAAGAGTGAGATCTATATCTCTACGATACCATAAGCCATAGTTTTGAGTTCCTTGAAGATACTTGAAAATTCTCTTTACTGTCTGAAGATGAGTTTCCTTTGGATTTGCCTGAAATCTTCCAACTATTCCCACTGCATGCATGATGTCTGGTTGGGTACCTATCAAATAAAGTAGACTTCCAACCGTAGATCTATATGTTGGTTGATGTACTGCTGCTGATTCATCATTTTCACTGAGACTGCATCCTATAACCATAGGGGTACATACTGGTTTCGAATCTTCCATGTCATACTTCTTCAGAATCTTCTTGAGGTACTTGGTTTGAGACAAGAAGATACCGCCTTCATTTTGTTGGATTTGCAATCCAAGAAAGTATGTCAGTTCTCCAAGCAAGGAAATTTCGAATTCTTTTTGCATCACCAAGGCAAAGCTTTGACTCATAGCTTCTTCATTACTGCCAAAGATAATATCATCTACATACACAACAAGTATTAGCAATTTGTCATTTTCAATTTTTATATAGAGATTGCTATCTGCTGATCCTTTTGAAAAACCTTGTTGATGAAGATATTTGTCTAAACGGTAGTACCTAGCTCTTGGAGTCTGTTTAATACCATAGAGAGCCTTTTTTAGTCTGCATACAAGATTTGAATCATTCCCAAGAATGAAACCATCTAGTTGCTCAATGTACACTTCTTCTTCTAAGTCTACATTCAGAAAGGTTGATTTCACATCCATTTGAAATACTTTGAACTTCTGAAAGCTTGAGAGAGCAAGGAACATTCGGATGGCCTAAATTCTAGCAACGGGAGCAAAAGTTTCTTCAAAGTCTATTCCTTCTTGTTCAGCATACCCTTTACACACAAGTCCAACCTTATTTTTGATTACTTCTCCATTGTCATTCAACTTATTTTTAAAGATCCATTTTGTCCCTATGACATTCTTATCTTTTGGTCTAGGAACCAACTCCCAAGTGTTGTTCTTTTCGATCTGCTCAAGTTCTTCATCCATTTCCTTGACCTAGCATTCATCTTTGCATGCCTCCTTTACATTTTGTGGTTCAGTGGAGGAGAGCAAAGCCAAATAGCTTGAGGCTTCTGCAATTGTTCTTCTTGTTTGTATACCTGCCTCTTTCTACCCAAACATATGAGATTATGGATGATTCTTATGAACATACCTGGATGGAGTCTTCTCTTCTATCCTTATCTACTCCTCTAGTGCTTCTTGAGGTTCTTCTTCATCATCATTCTGATTTGGAGAGTAGTCTTCATCCTCTTCGATATTTTAATAATTTACTTGCCTAGGAATGTATCCTTTTTCATCAACCACTACATAAATGTTGTCAACAATTCTTCCAAGTCTTTATTGTAACACTTATATGCGTTGCTGTGGGGAGAATAACCAAGGAGAATGCCTTCATCTGCTCTAGGTTCAAGTTTGCCAAGATGTTCATCATTATTCTTAATATAGCATTTGCTTCCAAAAATTTTGAAATGCTTTACCGAAGGAGTCTCACCATACCAGAGCTCACGAGGAGTTTGAGTGTTGTTCACTCAGACATTTGTTTTGTTGAGAATAACAACCACAGCAAATGAAGCTTCACCCCAGAAGGTTGCATGAGTTCCAGACTCATCAAGCATAGCGCGAGCCATTTGTTGGACCATTCTGTTTATCCTTTCCACCACTCCATTTTGCTGAGGAGTCCTAGCTATAGAGAATTCCCTTCTTATTCCATGTTCTTCACAGAAAAAAAATTCATTTGAGGTAAACTCTCCACCTCTCTCGGACCTGAGGCACTTAATTTTGTGATCTAATTCGTTTTCGGCCAAGGCTTTGAAGGATTTGAATTTTTCAAATGCTTCGTCTTTGTGCTTCATAAGTCCTAACCAAACCATCCTGGAGAAGTCGTCAATGAATAATATAAAGTATTCTTCTCCTTGAGGTGAACTTGTCCTAAATGGACCACATACATCTGTATGGACTAGTTCAAGAGGCCTGCTGGATGATCCTTCCTTCTTAGGGAAGTTAGTTCTAGTTTGCTTACCAAACTGACATCATTTGGATATGGTTTTGTCTGGAATTTTGACATCTGGAAGACCACGAACTGCCTGGTATTTGCATGCTTTCCTTATTTGTGAAAATCCTATATGCCCCAACCTTCGGTGCCATAACCAGTGTTCATCATCCTTGCTCAAATAACATTGTTTTTGTCCTTCTTCAAATATGTATAGATTATTTGGAGTTCTTCTGCCTTTGATCACTGTTTTTCCTATATCAAGATCACGAACACTACATCCATTTGATCGAAATATTACCTCGGTTCCTTGATTGCACATTTGACTGAAACTTAGTAGATTATGCTTCAAGCCATCAACATACAAAACATTTCCAGCTTTGAACTTTTCTTTCAACTGAGCAGTGCCTTTTCCTTTTATGGCTACAGGAGTATCATTTACAGAAGAAACTTTCTTTCCCTTTTCTAAAGCAGTATATGATTCAAGTTTTTCTTTATCACCTGTCATATGCTTCGAACATCCATTGTCAATGTACCATAGATTTTCCTATCCTTCTGCATAAAAAGCTATCCCACATCTTTCTGCTTGCAGTTCCTTCATTCTCCATGTTCTGGCACTTGAGGTTTGTTCCTTCTGAGTTGTCTTCCAAAACCTACTCCTGCATTGAGAATATTCATGACCGAAGTTATTACAAATAAAACATTCAATTTCATTTTCAAGGGTGGAAAAGTTTTTATAAGTCCTTTTTGTGATTCCAGTCATACTTCTTTGTTTTTGAGCTTCTGTAGTCATGATTGTCTTATAGGCAACACATTGAGCTTCTTTGTGACCAAATTTATGGCAAGAGAAACATTGGCCATTGAAGAAACTTCGGCGATTATCAAATCTACCAGCCAAATGATTGTAGTTTCGATTGTCATCCATTCTTGAAGAAAATTGAGAAGTTTTTACCTGTGGCTGGTTGTAGCTTTTCTTCACCCTTAAGATGGATTGCCCTTGATTTACCTGGTGGTCTTTGTTTATTCTTGATGTGATTCGTCCCTGTTTTACCTGGTGATCTCCATTGGGCTTTTGCTCATTCCTCCTTGTTGCATCAAGATAACTCTTTGAGGTGGATGCTTGATATGCTTCTCCATTATACCCCAGACTTGTCTTGATTAGTGGAGAACGTTGTACAATGATAATCTCATCCAGAGTCTCAGATCCTTTAACAAATTTAAGATTAAGAGCCTTTGTTTTCTCAATTTCTTTTCTAAGGCCAACAATTTCACATTCTAACTTCTCAAGAAATTTTTCTTTTTCATCAAGTTGGAATTGCAAAGTATCAATGATCATATTCTTTTCTTCTAAACATATTTTGAGTCTGGAAATATCTTCATAAAAACCATCTACATCTATAGCATCCATGTAATCATCATCTTCAAAAGCCATTAAAATTTTATAATCATTACCTCATTCATCTTCATCACTATTTGATAGGCCATCACTGTCTTCATGAGTGTAGTAAATTTTCTTAGTTGCATTCTGTTTCTTGCTCCATCTAATAGGTTCCTTTCCTTTGTCAATCTTATACTTATGAGGACATTTGGCAGCACAGTGACCTACTCTTCCACAAGCAAAACATTTGAAAGGTAACTTACCTCGGAATCGTCCAGAACCCCGTTGAAGATTTTTGACAAAATTTGATTCTTCTTCTTCTTCTGACACGTGTCCTGACTCATAGTACTCTCCTTTTCCTGAAGCCTTGAAGGCAGCTTCTCTCCTGTCTGATGGACCTCCTTTTCTCATTTCATAAGCAGTTAGAATTCCATGTAGCTGTGACATTTTAAGGTTTTGTAGATTCTCTTTTTCTTCTATTGCAGAAACTTTAGATTCAAACCTAGGGGAAAAAGATCTTAGAAATTTTTCAACCACAACAGCCTCTTTTATTTCTTCACCCAAGTTTTTCATAAAATTAACAATCTCATCTACACGAAGAAAATAGTTAGCCACACTTTCATCATTGTACATTCTAATATTTTCATACTGAATTCTAAGGGTTTGAAGTTTTGCTCATTTTACCTGATCATCTCCTTCATAGCTCAGTACAATCTTGTCCCATATTTCTTTTGCGGATTTAAACTGCATAACCTTGACAAATTCTGATTGAGATAGGCATCCTAATAGAGTATTGACCACCTTTGCATTTGTTTTATATTTCTTCTTCTCAGTCGGATCTGTAGGAGTTGCTGATGGAAAAGTATACCCTGTTTCTATGATATCCCAAACTTCTGTACCAAGAGTTTAAAGATAGGCAGTAACTCTTACCTTCCAATATACGAAGTTTGTCCCATCAAAAATCGGTGGCCTGATTGATTCTTCCCTCTCGTAGTTGCTCATGATGAGAGATCTTCCTTCAAGCAATCAAGCTTCTTCTGAAGGATCTGCTCTGATACCAATTGTTGGAAATAATACTGAGAGGGGGGCGAAATCAGTATTATCAAGTCAAATATTCCTTTTTCAAAATCAAATGATATACGCTACTTAAGTTAATCAAACCTGCGTATATACGAAACTATGCAGAAGGAAACCCGTGTATACAATGCAAACTTTTAATTTACTTTATCTTTCTGATGTTGATTGTTAATCTATGTTTGAGAATCAAATAACCAATAACCAGAAACAGTAAAGTAGAGAAGAAAGACAATCGCACACAAGAACACAAGATATAAGGTGGAAACCCAACGTGGGTGAAAACCACCTGCTGCAATTCGTCTCTATCTTCTCTTTAATTAGAAACTTCTTTTTACAAATGTACTGGTGCATTCCTTTACCAGTATGTAGGCTGCAACCTACAGAGAGCTACAACCCTCTCTCGTTTTCCAGCTTCTCCTGGAAGGGAGCTACAACCCCCTTAGCTCTTGCACTAGCCAAGATACTAATACATAGGTGTTGGCCTACAGAAGGCTACAACCTTCTCTTTCCTTCAAGGACCACGTTTCATAAATTTTCACACTGGATCCACAAATAACATCAATCAAACATCAAGAATTTCTGGATCAACCAATCACCTTATCACCAATCAAAACTGAATCAAAATAAACGCTTCTCTGACGACTGTACCCAGATCACAGTAACAGTAGCCACACACGAAATCTGAACCCAGAACACTACAAAAATAAGTAGAAGCAGCTAGATCACAACTCAAAAGATATACGCTTCTTTAATAGCCTGAAACCCGCGTACATGCGCTTCTGTTGTAGGAGCAACCTGCGTAGACGCTATTTCTCTTCACTGAACCTACGTACAGATCTATAAAGGATAATTCGCTCTTTCAGATATTCAAACCTATCAGACTTATAGATGAAGCAAGTGCGACATATAGCGGATCAAAATCATATAAAGATACTATCATTCAAGCTTAAAGGTTATGACCCATCAATAGAACTTATCCTTCTCTTCGTGCTAAGGTTCCTCCTTCATTTAGATCCAGATCTGCACCATAACCCAATTACCAGTATTCCAGATCTAGCACTTTATCAGATATTCAATAATAATTCAGATAATGATTTTCCACATGATCTCCTTCCTCTTTTATAGTTTTAGGCCTTCCACAATACCACGGACCAAAACCATAATAAACCAATACCACGAACCCAATACCTGGGATCAAAACTTTTGATGAGGTACCATGGTCCAAAACCATAGGTTCAAATACCAAGGACTAACTACCACGGACCAAAGGTAAGTTCTCCAACATATACATGCTTTTCCCTGCATGAAAGTGCGTGTATACACATACGCGCCTTTGAAACGTCTAACCCACGTGTATACGCGTCTTCGTCTAGATGAACCTGTGTATATGTCTTTTCCTTCATTTTGAAAGCCTGAACTGAGATCTGTTACCAAAGAGAGTTTCCATCAAGGACAACACCTATGCCATAATGCCAACATTATATGGCTTGGTCATGCTGGTTGGCACAAGTTCAGGGGGAGCATATGCTTCAAATAATGTATTGTTGGCATTATGTTTAGAAGTATTTGGTGATGATCCTTATTGATACATCTTGCTACTGATTGTTGATTGGCCAAGAGAATGGATTACAGGTTACAGGTCTGGATGCTAGTGATATATGCTTATGGTGCAGATCATATATGGTGTACGATAGTTGCTGATGACTATCATGGTATTGTATAGATTTTTGGCATTGATATAAAAGTCATGTATATCATTTGATGTAAAGGTCATTAAAATACCCAATTTGTAACCCCACTTTGCATGGGAAGGATGATGTAATAATGTATATTTCAGTCATGTATAAACATTTGGTATATCCCAACTTGGTTGGGTCGATGAGTTAAAATGGTGTATCCCCACTTGATTGGGAGATTGATGTATGTATGAGTCATTGGTGATAGGAAGGTCATACTCACTTAGTTGAGTTGTAGAGACATGTTATTCTCTTGAAAAATACTTTTAATGACTCAACATGTCCTCAGGGGGAGCATTGATGGATTGGTACATCTGGGCATGTACAAAGGGGGTGCTCAATTAGAGATTTCAACATGTACTCAGGGGGAGTATCGACAATAGAATTTATATCAAGAGAGAGAATATCTTGGTCTGCCCTTTGCCCTTGATGTCAAAGGGGGAGAGTGACTTGGTGTGGTTGTTGCCATCAAGTCCAAAGGGGGAGATTTTTGGCATTATGATACAGGTAAGACCCAAGTGTTGTCCTTAATGGCAACTCACTCAGATGATAGATCACATTTCAAGCTCATAGAATGAAGTAATAAGAGGTATACGCAGGTTCCCTTTGACGAAGCCGTGTATACACGCGGTATCGGAGACCAAAAGGCACGTATGCATACACACACACTTTCATGGAAGGAAAGACGCGTACATGTCAGAAAACTAAGTTTTGCTCCATGGTTTTGGACCATTGAATTGAGAAAGGCCTAAACCTATATAAGGAGAAGAAGATCATTAGGCCAAAGAGCAAGTGTGAAAGTATTGAATATCTGATGAAGTGTGAGATCTAGTATGCTGGTTATGGGTTTGTGATGCTCTGCTTGATCTGAATCAAGGATGCACCTATGCGGTTGATGATGGATGATGGATCAGGATCATAAGGCTTGGAATGTATTATCACTATGTGTTTTGATCATGGATAGACTATATCTCAATTATTGACGCATGTTTTATTGTATAAATGTTATGGTTTGGGTATGACAAATGTCTGGAACAACTGCAAAGTTATGAGTAAATATTTGCAAATTTGTACGCAGGTTGGCTTTGCTAAAAGTGCATATGGATGCTGGTTTGGTTCATCATAGTAGCGTATACATTATGAGATATGATATTTGAAGTTGCAATTGGATCTGGTTATTGTTGCAGAGTTATGTGGTCTGCTCTGTGTTTTGGTGACTGTGTTTTATTGACAGGGTTTCAGTGATTCAGTGTTAGGTGATTCAGAGATTGATGATGCAGGTGTAATTGATGGATGTATTGTCTTTGTGCTTCAATGTTGTTGATGGGTCCAGTATGAAAATTGGATGAAACATGGCCTTCAAATTATGGTGTTGTGCTTCAGGAGTATCCAGTATGAAAATTTATGAAACGTGGTCCCGGGAGGAAGTGAGAAGGTCCTAGCCTTTTTTAGGTCGGTGCCTACGTACTAGTAAATAGATCGGCTAGTACAAGAGCTAGGGGGTTGGAGCTCCCTTCCAGTAGTAGCTGGAAAACGAGTGAAGGTTGGAGCCTTCTACAGGTGGGTGCCTACATACTGGTATGAGTCTGCACTAGTACAAGCTTGTAAATAGGTTTTTCTTACCTTAAAGAAAACAGCAGTAGGTGGTTTTTGTCCCGCATTGGGTTTCCACCTTATATCATGGTGTTCACGTGTGCTTCTTATGTGTGATGATCTGTTCTATTTTACTGCACCTATTTACTGTTCATATGGTTAATGAAGTTCTGATGAACTGATTAAGGATCAACCTTTAATGGATTAACTAAATCATAAGTTTACTGGATATACACTAGTTGCATTAAACACAGTTTCGTATACACACAGGTTTCCTTAACTGAAGTAGCGTATATGAATCTGATAATGGAAATGAAAATATTATTGGTTTGCTAATACTGATTCACCACCCGCCCCCCCCCCATTAATCCTTAGCTAAGGGTCCAGAAACTATTGAAATCATGGAAGAATAGATAGGGTCCACCTCGACCCTCATCCAATTCTAGAATAAGGGTTCAAGAGCCAACTAGCCTCACAATAATGGAACTGGACTTAACAACTGAAGATTGGAATCCTCAAAGAGACCATGAACAATAATCACAAGTAAAACCGCAACAATTTACAAGACTCTCAAAGTTATCATAACATTAACCATGTATGAAGATTGTACAGACGGGTTGAAACCCTTAAACGGTCGAAACAAAGGCAACTATACAAACAAAATGTGGATGAAATAATTTAGAGGAATTGAAATCTTAACATTGTAGCAGAGTTATAGTTTAAGAGTTGGTCAAGCTTTGGCTCAAAGCTGACATTGAAACTGAATAGTTAAACTACACAAAATAGTTAAAAATGCTTCTAACATTAAACATGACCGAAGGAAAACTTTTCAATTCACAAATCGCTGAAGGATTCGATGGCAGAACCAACCTGAGGCATAAGATGAATTTTCCTGTTAAGAAACTTTCCCCTCCACAATTTGGAAAGAATGAATGCCAAGGGTTTTACCTGCATTAACAGAATTAGATGTTAAGCCTCTAAGATTTAATAAATAGGTATTGAACCAATGTAAACCCCAATGCTACGAGCTTTCCTTACCTGTGAAGGAGCCACATTGAACTAGCAAGAGTCAAAAACTTGGGAGCACCATGGATCTGAAAATCACTTGTGAGTGACCTCGGTTAATTAATTAATGAATGAAGGTATTACAGACTCATGTGTTGGTGTTTGTCTATGTTACCTTAGGCAGCGGGTCGATAAGATTGCGAAATACATAGACACTGGAAAATGGAAAATGATAAGAGAAACATAATAAGCAAATACAAGAACACAACAAATTAATAATGAGTTCACCCAACCTCCTAGGCTACATCTCTGGTCTAGCTTTCAGTGGTTATTGTGTCTTAAAGTAGAGTCTTTACAATGAGGAGCTCAAATTGAGTCTCCTAAAATAGATGATGCTTAGTAGGGTGGTTCTTAGATCCCCCAAGCCACTAGAGTGCACAGACTCTTCCTTACCAAGTCTCGACGTCAACTAGTCTTGATGGGATGGGTCCAATTTGGTACTCAATGACCGACAAATATCCTCACAGGGATTGCTTGAACCTCTCAAGCCTTCTTTCTGCTCGATGCTGCCTTAGCTCTACAGGTAATCTCGGCTCTCTGCGTCTGCTTTTGTCTCTTTTGTATCCTTCTTCACTGTTCTCTTCTTTCTGATAGTGCTTCCCTCTCCTCTTCTGTCTCTTTTGTCTTTTCTCTATCTGTTCATGGCTTAAAGCCAATACATCTCACGACTGTTCATTTCCTCTTCCGCCCCTTTGGATCACCTTCTGTTGTTCACTTGGAGTTCCCTGCCTCTGTGTCACTGCCACTGTGTAACGTCTCACAGGGAAGTGGCCACTTGTCCTCTCACGAACTATTCCAGCTCTTCCTCAAATGGTTCAGCATTTCGGTTACTCTATGTAATGATTCATCCACCAACTCAACGGTCAAATCAGACTTCAGAATTTTATATGATATCACTTAATTTTTCCTCCAAATCTGGTTTCCCATCGAGCGCAATCTCCACCGTTAGATTTGGGGCCTCCAGATCCTACAGTTATAGCTCATATTGCACGGTTGACTTGCTCGGAAATTAGCCCGTGATGAGAGGCATTTTCTCTCTCATCCGCCAAACATGCGTCGTTCACTGTATGGCATCGCTGGGTCTCCTAACAATTCCGCTTACCACCCAAAATTCCCTCGATATTCCACCAGTTTTGTCGCATGGGACCCGTCTTTTGCTTTAGCGCTTTTCCCACGGTTTTTGGCCTTCGTTGTGACCGAGCGCTTGGCGCCTATCCATTTCGAGGGCTTTTGCCTAGTGATGTGCGATTAGCTTCCAAAAATGGCCTCTGTTTTCTGATTCAGACTTCCTAACTGCTAGTTTGTGCCCTGTGCAGTCTCCACGGGCCTCAGTTAGCGTGCTTTGACTGAGGTCCTCATTGTTCCTTGCTGGCTACAAATTGGCACTGTCTAGAGATCCTTCCTGATAGCTCATTATCCACAAGTTTTTGAATTCTGTCCTGATTTGATATAGTCATAGCACTTTGATAATTTTCATGGATCCAATTCGGATCACGGCCTTCCCACTGAAAAAGCTTTTGGACCACCAAAAGTTGGCTTTCAAGCATCGACTAAGTGAGGGTACAATTTTCTCACTTGTCCAATCTCTATCCACTTTGCACTGCTCGGTTTTGAACCCTTGAGCCCAACTCTGAGGTACTCAACATCTCCCCTCCACATCATTCTAACCTTCCTGTCCAGAACTGTGTCTTCCCGCAACTCATTGAGATATTCAGGTAACAGGTCATCAATACAAGGTAATTGACTCTGCTCTTCGGGATCCTCAATTAGTGAAAGTTCAAATACCCTTAAGCAATCTGCACTTATGACTGAGTAGATGTGGATGTAAGCTGGTAGATCAAGGTGAAAAGAATTCTCACCAATTTTCTCAAGTATCTTGAAAGGTCCATACCTGATAGGCTTTAGTGTTTTACCTTCACCTTGTATTTTATCCTTGCTGATGTACAGCCAGACTTGGTCTCCAACTTGGAAACTATGCTCCATCTGATGCTTGTCATGCCTGGCCTTGTATTTGGCCTGGCTCTTTTCCAGTTGTTCCTGTACTGCTTGGTGGATCTCTTAGATTTGTTCAATGAACCTAGTTGCCCTATCCACATCATTGTGTCCCTCAACTGTGGTGTCTTTACCAAAGACAAAATCGAAAGGTGACCTTGGTGTGAAACCAAAACAGGTCTCAAAAGGAGATCTCTATTTAGAAGAATGTTTGGCTCTGTTGTAAGCATGTTGCACATAACATAAATGTTTATCCCAAAGCTTAGGATGCTTGCTGCGATATCCCCTGAGTAACTAGATCACTGTCCTGTTAATTACTTCTGTCTGGCCATCAGTTTTTGGATGAAAAGATGTGATTTTCTTTAGTTTGGTGTTCATCAGTTCCCACAGACTTGACCAAAACTTCCCCACAAATCGTGTGTCTCGATTAGATACAATGGAAGGGGGTAATCCAAAATGAACCCATACATGTTGAAAGAACAATTTTGCAGTTTGTTCAACTGTAATCTATTTATTACAAGGTATCAAAATACACTTTTTGTTGAACCTATCCACAAAAAAATACAAATAATCATGACCTTTCCTAGATTTAGGCAATCCTCCAACAAATCCATGGAAACACTTTCCCATCAGTGAGAGGGAACTGGTAATGGAGTGTCCAAGCCTAATTTTCTGTTGTTAGGCTTGCTTTTAGCACACATAGTACACCCTCTTACATATCTAGAAACTGTCTCATTCATTTTTGGCCAATAACAAAATCTTTGTTGCTATGCAACTATTTTACTTACCCCAAAGTGACCTGATATTAGAGAAATGTGTGCTTCTCAAATTATATTTACTCTTTCTATTTTTGGAATGCATAGCTTCCCACAATGATATATGAGTCGGTCCTTTACATGATAATCCAGTTCTTCTACTCATTTTCCTTGACTTAAAGTTGCATATACATCTTTGAAATCTATATCTTGAGCATATTGCTCAATGTAGCTTTCATGTAACACAGAATTATGCTTAAGTATAGTAGATGCATTTATAATGGGTCTAGATAAAATATCTACAACTTTATTGTGTATTCCATTTTTATATCTGATAACTAAATGAAACTATTGTAGAAAACCCATCCATCTATAGTGCCTTGATTGCTGCAACTTAGTTTGGGAGTGTAGGTATTGAAGCGGTTGATGATCAATATGTATTACTGTCTCCTTGCCCATTAAGTAACATTTCCACTTTTTCACACTCTGTACTAATGCATACAATTCTTTATCATATGTGGGATAGTTAACTACTACAGAATTAAATGTCTTAGAATGATAACATATGGGTTTATCGTGTTGTGTCAACATTACTCCCATGGCATAGTCACTGGCATCTGTTTGGATCTCAAATGGTCTTTGAAGATCAAGTAGTGCTAGTACAAATGTTGTACTAATATTTTATTTCAAGGGGTCGAAGGCTTTCTGTTGTTTGCCTCCCCATTGAAACACCGTGTTCAATCCTGTTAAAGCATGTAAGGGAGCTGCAATTAAGGAAAAGATAGAAATGAACTTTCTCTAATATTGTGTTGCTCCTAAGAAACTTCTAATTGCTGTAGAAGATTTGGGTTTAGACTAGTTCACAATGACTTCCACTTTAGAGGGATCTATCTTCAATTCACCACCCCCTACTATACATCCCAAATAATTCAGAGATGTTTTTCCAAATTCACATTTTGAGAGTTTAACATAAAGTTTTTCTCTTTTCAAAACATCTAGTGTCTGCTTAACATGCTTTAAATGTTCTTCCCATGTTTTGCTAAATATCAGAATGTCATACAGATACACAATAACAAAATCATCAAGAAAAGGTCTGAGTTCATCATTCATTAATCTCATGAAAGTAGTAGGAGCATTAGTTAAGCCAAAAGGCATAACTAGCTACTCATACAATCCCTGCTTTGTTTTGAAAGAAGTCTTCCATGCATCTTGTTCTGCCACTTTGACCTGATGATATCCACTATGCAAGTCTAACTTGGAAAAATAAACATCTTCTTTCAATTGATCTAAAAGATCATCTATGCGAGGAAGGGGGTAACGATTTTTTATTATTATCTTATTTAGTGCTCGATAATCAATGCACATTCTCCACTAGCCATCTTTCTTTCTCACCAAAACAATTGGTGACCCACATGGTGATGTGCTAGGTTTGATGAACCCTTTCTCGAGCAACTCCTGCACCTGCTTCTTGATTTCTGCATTCTCTAAAGCGGACAACCTATACATTCCAATGTTAGGTAATGGAGCATATTGCTACAAAATAATATCATGTACTATTTCCTTTTTGGGTGGCAAACCTTTAGGTTCTTGAAACAAGATATCATACTCTGAAACAACTTTTTCTAAATCAACTTGCTGTTTAGCATTACAACCCTCAAATACATTGGTTTTATCAGTTTTCCTTTCAGTTATAACCATTAGTAAGAATTGTTTGCATGAATTTATCATTTGTTTCATCTGCCTTGAGTTTATGAGAGTATAATTATTCTTGAGCTTATGAGCTCTTACAAAGTATTCGATTCCATCTTTAACAAGTAGATACTTGTTCTTAGCTCTATCGAATATAGCTTTTTTGTCATACAGGTAAGGACTTCCTAAAACAATTCCACATATATCCAAAGGAATTATGTCTAAATCAACCTCATCTACAAATGTTGACCCAAAAGAAAACTTGAGTTTGCATTGTCTAGTCACTTGTATTTGTACTTTATCATTTAACCATCCTAAAGGGCATGGCTTCTTGTGAGGTGTAGTCAGTAATCCAAACCTCTTTAAAATTGATTCAGAAATTAAATTTACTTGTGAGCCACTATCAAACAAAGTATCAATCTTTTGATGTTTGGAAATAACTCGAATATGGAAAATCTCATGTCTTTTTCTCTCATTTTATTCATCGATAGTAGATTGTGCAAAATTACTAGTAGATTCTTTAGAATTCTTACCTTTTATACCTGTGGCTACAATAGTTGTTTCATCCCATGAGTCTGACCCCCAATCTTTTTGAATAGTTGCAGCAGTCTATTTCTTCTTGCCCTCAAACTTCTTAGGTCTCAGCACCAGATGCATAATCCAACAGTGCTCGTCATCATGCCCACCCTTCTTACAGTGAGTGCATGAAGACTTGCTCTTTTGTATAGTGTTAGCCTTCCTTGCTTTCCATTTCTGCTTTCTTTTCTCCTTAGTCTTGCTTGCAGTGGGTTGGGATGATCCCCCAACTTCTGGACTTCCATTCTTTCCTCTAGCTTCTAGATGAGTATCTTGTACAGATACCTCATCTATACTAGTGGGATTAAACATGAGGATAGTGTGCCTCATGTATCTGTGTAGACCACCAATGTAGTTCAATAGAGGTGAGTCTAATGAGATTCCTAGAATCAATGCTCTCTTCCTAAATTCTTGGGTGTATCCTTGTACACTTTGCCCTTTCAACTGTCAAAGAGTTTGCCAGTTCATCATGGCTTGCTGCATGTAGGCCAATGGATAGAATTTCTTTTTGATTACAAAAAAAAATTCACTCCAGATAGAAATGGTCTTACCATGTCTTTTCATGTCAGCTTGGGTCCTGCCTTCCCACCAAACCAAGGTAGTGCCTCCAAGGTGCAGGCTTGCCCGCTGAATCTTGCTCTTTTCTGAATCAATGCTCTGCACTCTGCAATAAACATCAATTTGTCTAATTCAATTGTCCAACTTTTCTGCATTCAACTCTCCATCGTATATAGGTAAATCAAATTTAACATCTATTTTAATCAAATATGCCTTCTTTTTATGTTCAGGGCTATTAGGAGGTGTGAGAAAGATTTCTTCTTTCCCTTTTCCTTTTGAGTGGTCATGAAGGAAAGACTCTTATTCTCCTTTATCTTGTTTGGAGACTGATGAATCTTCATCCTTGTGTTTTCTAAAGTCCTTATACATTTCCTCTACCATGGAATTTATGCCTAGGAAACTATCTATGAACTGAGGGTCTAGCCCCATAGAACCTTCCTCTAACATTTTCTTTCGAGGATAGACTCTCCCAATATTAGGATTAGTTTCCACCTACTCTCCTTCTCCTAATTTGAGCTTTGATCTAGTTAGCATTCACCAGCTAAACCCAACACAAGCTTGTCTAAACTGAACATCCTAGAGCTCCGATACTACTTGATTTGAAAATCACTCATGAGTGACCTCAGTTAATTAATTAATGAATGAAGGCATTACAGACTCATGCGCTGGTGTGTGTCTATATTATATTAGGCAACATATCGATAAGATTCCAAAATACACAGACATTGGAAAATGGGAAACAGTAAAATAAACATAGTAAGCAAATACAAGAACACAAAAAATTAATAAGGAGTTCACCCAATCCTTCTGGGCTACATCATCGGTCCAGCTTTTAGTGGTGGCCTTCTATTATTGTGTCTTAAAGTAGAGTCTTTACAATGAGGAGCTCAAATTGAGTCTCCTGAAATAAATGATTCTTAGTAGGGTGGTTCTTGGATCCCCCAAGCCACTAGAGTGCACAAACTCATCCTTACCAAGTCTCGACCTCAACTGGTCTTGATGGGATGAGTCCAATTTGATACTCTATTCCTGATAGATATCCTCATAGGGATTGCTTGAACCTCTCAAGCCTTCTATCTGCTCGATGCTGCCTCAGCTCGACTCTCTACATCTGCTTCTGTCTCTTCTATCTCCTTCTTCACTGTTCTCTTCTTTTTGATAGTGCTTCCCTCTCCTCTTCTGTCTCTTCTAACTTTTCTCTATCTGTTCATGGCTTAAAGCCAATACGTCTCATGAATATCCATTTCCTCTTCCACCCCTTCGGATTGCCCATTGTTGTTCGCTTGGAGTTCCCTACCTCTGCGTTATCGCCACTGTGTAACGTCTCACAAGGAAGTGGCCACTTGTCCTCTCATGAACTGTGCTAGTTCTTCCTCAAACGGTTCGGTATTTTAGTTACTCTGTGTAATGATTCATCTACCAACTCAATGTCAAATCGAACTTCAGACTTTTATATGTCGTCACTTAATTCTCCCTCTACATCCAGTTTCCCATCATGTGCAATCTCCGCCATTAGATATGGAACCTCCAGATCCTACGATTATAACTCATATTATGTGGTTGACTTGCTCGAATCTGTTGGGTCGTTAATATGCCATTATTATTATCACTTTTGAACACTTATCCCACCCATTTCCACTATTCTTCATCATATCATTTGTTATAATTTATCATTTAAATCCATTTTATAAATGATTTATGCTCTCATGGATGAATATTATTTATTCTCCTTTATTTCTAATAAATTGATGATTATGCATTATTTTATCAATGATAGTTCTAATAAGTTGGTTATAACATTATTCACCATTTTTAGCCTCCAAGGTAACTTCTAGATTGAAGATTTGATTTTTAAATCTGCCAACTCAGAAATTCGCTAGTTTAAGGAGTGACAGTTTTGTGGTTGAGATTTTGAGCAAATGAAGACGAATTTGAGAAATCCAGAACATGGGTTTTGTCCAGAACGGGCCCAATTAACTTTTCTAAAGAATGGTTCGCCCAGATTCAGATTGTACAGAGAGAAACGTAGGGTTCTTTGAGCACGATTTTATCATATTTGCTGTTGCGTCCGTCCTCCAAATCTCAGCTGCAAACCCAAATTCGTCTTGATTTTGTTGAGAGATGAAAAGAAATATATTTTCTTGTTGACCATCTGGTTAGAATCAACCCAAATTTGTAAAAGAAATCATGTTGCAATTATCTATGTTATAACTGCTCTCTGATCTTTCTCTATTTAAATGAAAACAAAGATCAGAGAGGAGGAGACTTCAGGATGACTTTGGGGATTCGAATGATGGCGAATTGATAATTTGAATTAGAGATTCAGAAGCAAGGATTCATGATAGGATAGGTGGAAGGAAGGATTGTTTTATGTTGTAAGTCTCAAAGCTTCAACTATTGTAATGATTTCACTATTTAATGACTAATAAATAATTTGGGCGTTGCTGTTCACTCTTTTCCTTCTAAAGTAACCCAGCAGCGTCCGATGGCGGCTAAGGGCCCAGCCTCTGGTGGAGTACGCTGCTGCTGCTACTGTATATTATATTCTTTTGTTTTATGCGTGGTTTGCTTATCAGTTTTATTTGGTAATCTGATATGTTATGTTATTTTACATCACAGCTCCGTTACATTTAATTTACTGAGTAATATCATTTTTGAAGACAGAACCGTTATATTAACTTTGCAACACATTGTTGTTTCTCTAAGTGCTGATATAAATGGTTTTTATAGGATACCGTTGCTATTCAATTATGGAATGACTGTGTTGTAACATTTGACCATCGGTATTATTGAATTCATCTTAGAAATTATATTTCCTTGCGATTGTTGAATCTATGAACGTTGCTGTTACATTCTAAAAGACAATCGTATTATTTATAACTAAGACTGACAAGTGGATTACCAAGATCAGATTACTATATTAGCGTGTTGTGTGTATATATGATTGACCCCTGTTGTTCCATAAAGTATATTCCATCCAGTTTGCTTGAGGAGTGAAGAGTGTTATTTCATAGCAGAGTGCGAGTAAGTTGGTTTTGACTCGCGAGATTTAGTTCTTTTGGTTGCTGTTTCATTTACTGTTGTTCTATTTCCTTTTGCTATTTCATTTTACTTGCTGCCATTCCATTTCCTTGCAATTGCTGCTTTGGTGTGAGAGAAGGTCTAAAGTTGTAGTGAGTCAGCAAGTCGCTGCTTAGCTCCCAGATCTTTGGTCCATACTCTATTTTCCTTTCCATCAATTTCTAGAGGAATGAGTTATTGCTACTGTATCCTCGATTGATGGTTGTTTGAATGAATGATTTAGTTTAGAACATTTCAGTTTCTTGTTGTTCCAATTAGATTTCTTTTTCAAGCATTCATTTACTTTTGGGTTTTAAGCACTATACTGCAAAACATTACTCTTAAGTAAATAGCCGCCTCAGACTGAGTACACTCTTGAAATACAAAGTCGTCCCTGGGTTGATAATTAATGTGAAGGTAATTAGGATTTCAAAAGACACCTTTTTATCGCTCCACATTTTGGCGCCGTTGCCGGGGAGAGTGTAGCCATTTCTAAAGAGTAGTGTGAATCTGATGAGTGCCTACTAGGGAAGAGTTGGATCTTAAAAACGGAAGGTAAGAACCTGCGTACGGAGCATGTAAAAGCCCTGCTCCCCCGTCCGCTTTCCAGCAGGACTGTTAAAGAACCTAGAGTAGAAATAGATGTTTGAATTTTTGTGTGAATAATTAGGAAAAAGATAGAAATTTTTAAAAAATGAATCACATGATCTCACGCAAGTGGTGATGTAAGCACCACCCATTTCACTAACTGATTGACAGGAACATTTGAAGAAGGAGCCTTGAAGAAACACATGAAGAACATCTTATATTATGGTAAGAAATGGCTCACGTTTCTACTTTTGAATTTCCTATCAAAGATCTAGGAGAAGTGACACAAATGCACATAATTCCCCCATCTTTACCAAATTTTCATGGTTTAGCAAATGAAGATCCAGATACATTTTTATTTGAGTTCGAAATACTTTGTAGAGGATATGATTATTGTACTAATGATCAAAGATTGAAAGTGTTTCCTCTTACTCTAAAAGGAGCAGCTCTCCGATGGTTCATGAGCCTAGGTGGGAATTGCATCCAATCATGGGAGGACATGGAGAACATATTATTGAAGAAGTACCAAGACTATTGCAAATCCAATGAAGATATTTTCGGTATGATACAAGGGGAAAATGAAAGTTTGGAGGATTATGTAGATCGATTTCATTATAACCTTCAAAAATCAAAGCATAAGCATTTGGAAAAAGAGATCTTAAAAACACTCATTCTTAGAGGAATTAAAGATAAATTTTTAGAACTTTTAAATCTGATAGGAAAAGGTGATGCTTTTCAGTTGTCATATGATGATGTTTGTGAATTGTGCATAAGGTATTCAAGAGGAATCTCCAAGGCTGGTAAGAATTCTAGAGAAATTTGTCCCTTATTTTCTAAATCTGCTACAAGAATAGGAAACATAAAAGCTGAAATCAATGCTTTATTTGAAAATTTTAAAGTTGATTTTATTAGCTCTCTAAACGGAAAATTGGATGTTTTGCAGGTTCATAAAAATCAAGAATTGGATGAAGTGTTTTACCTTCAGGTGCGAAAGGAGCATCTCATAGATACTCACTCTTCCTTATCTAGGATGGAAGTAGCATATCAAAGAGGTAAGAAAGCTGCAACAAGGCCTACAGGTATGGTTCAAAACACTTTTTCTCCATTGTCATACTTGCATAATCCATTATGGAATGCTAATGTGTTAGGGCAGCCATGTCAATTTCAATATAGCCACCTATCTTGTTTACAAGTTGGGCATGGTTCATCTTATGATGGCATGACTACTCTCCCTCATCTTGTAGCACAAGCACATTCTCCATATTCTCCACCAGCTCTTTCACAACACCTTGCTTGCCCATCAAAACCATTTACACAACCCAATCAACCACATCATCAAAATGCTCCATTCCATACACATTTTCCTGCTCAACTAATTCCACACCCTCACCATAATAAACCAGTACAACATGCTTACAATGTTGAACTGGCAAATTTACCCACCCTTCCCACCCATTCTATCTCACATGTGTTATTAGAGAAAACCTACAATGAGATTCAGAATGTTTCAAATGCAAAAAATGTAGAAGCTATGGAAGAAAATGAGGTTTCTTTTACTATGCATCAACAAGCTATTTTAAAAGCTCAAGAACTTCATGATATGATGGCTATGCGAAATCAAGAAAATAAAGGATACATTGAAGATTGGTTTCACTCCATCATTTGTTTGCAACATCACTCCATGCTTCAACAATTTTTGATACCATTTTTTGAAGGGAAGTTGGCTTCTCATACCCTAATATCCATTAACATGCATTTTTCAAATTTGGGTATGTGCATACGTGAAGCCGTATTTCGAAAATGGCTTTACTGGAAGTACTCATATACGTAGTCATATTCATCCTTCAATCAAAGTAGGTTAGTGAAAAAATAAAATAAAATAAAATAAGGACATAAATAAGTGCATTTTGTTCTTTTGTAAAACTAGTTGTTTTTGTTGCAACATGCTATCGAAATCAATATCGGTGATAATTTTTTTTAATAATTTGTGTATGTAGATGATTTACAATGGAAATGATAAGTTCTACAAACACTCATTTTCATTTTTATCACCAATTTGAAAAAATGTTTGAATTTCATTTTTTTGGCTTGCGGGCTTGATGAACTTTTTGGAAAAATAGTCGGGACAGTCATGTTTTGAGGGACCAAAAGTGAATATTTCTAAAACCTGTTTCTACCCCAAGTAGCCCTTGATGTATACTTTCTAACCCAATTTGAATCACTCAATTTGGATTTGAAACGAAAAAGTTAGAACCAAAACATTGACAGGGTGTCTAGCAGGCAGCTCAGGAACAGAGTTGGGACAGTCCGTTTTTGGAGGCATAAATAACCATATTTTTAAAACCTGTTTCTACCCTAAGTATCCCTTGATGTATACTTTCTAACCCAATTTTAATCACTCAATTTGGATTTGAAACGAAAAAGTTAGAGCCAAAACATTGACCGGATGTTTAGCGGGCAGCTCAGGAACAGAGCCGGGACAGTCCGTTTTTGGAGGCCTAAATGAATTAATTTTTAAAACCTGTTTCTATGGTATATTTGTCTATGAATCTAGCTTACAATGCAATTGGAATCACTCATTTTTGATATCGTATGGGGAAGTTATGATCAAAATATTGACTGTCTATCGTAAATAAGCACTCTTAACACTATGTCTTTCTGGCTGTTCCTTATAGTATTTGACCTATCAATACTTCTTGTCTTCAAAACCTGTTTCTATTGGAGATAAATAAATGAATCTATTTTCATTTACAATTTGAATCATTCGAATCCGACATCAAACGAAAACGTTACGCTTGAAATATCAACTGTTGGTCTAAGCCGGATAATCGACAATGACTCTATTATGCAGGTTGTTCTAACTGAAATTGACATATCATATCATTGAATCTTTAAAACCTGTTTCTAATGGAGATAAAGCTTCGAATTATATCTCATTTGGCTTTGGAATCACTCAATTTCGACGAAAAACAAAGAAGTTGTGATTAAAACACTGCAGGTTAGTATGATTGGCCACTGATCTCCTGCAGGTAACAAATAAACTTTACTTTGTTATTTTCTCCAAGGATTTGTTCTACAGAGTAACTACTTGTTAGTTTTTTACATAATTCTTGGATTAGGGGAGCCCATGCACCTCTCTTTCTCCATGCTTTAATGTTTTATTGCAGGTAGATACTCGTTTTTTGCAGGTCTTGGGAAAATAAAGAAAGTCAATTTATGGACGAGTGATTTTTGAAAGAAATTTTAAATGAAACAAAGGAATTTCATCCAACTCATTACCCAACGGATTCATAATAGAAGAAATGAAGAATTGATTTCCATTTGAAAATTCATGTCTTGTCACTGTTGCCAAAACATTTTTCAAATAGATCATTTTTTTGACATAACATCATAGTTGTTGTAACTCAATTTATTTATTTACATACTGCTTTTTGTTGTTTTTTTTCTAATTTCTCTTATATTTTGTGTTTCAGGTGTTGCTTCATTCAAAGTGAAACTCATCCTCAGCATCAATGCAATGAACAGCTAATTCATTCTTTGCGTGTTTGCATTTTATGGTTGTGTATTTTGCTGTTCCTTTTCTGAAGTGACAACATTTGTGTGCATTTTTGTCGTTTCGGCTGTTCCTTTTTCAAAGGGACATCATTTTCGTTTTGCTATTTATTTTCTAAAGGAATAGCACTTTTTGGTTCAGCCATTCATTTTGTTGTTCCTTTTTCACAGTTCATTTTGCTGTTCCTTTTCGAAATGGAACAGTTGCTGTTCCTTTTCGAAATTGAACAACACTTTTGCACTTTCACGTTTTGTTGTTCCTTTTCGAAATGGAACAGCACTTTTTCACTTTCACATTTTGTTGTTCCTTTTCGAAATGGAACAGCTGTTGTTCCTTTTCGAAATGGAACAACACTTTTTCACTTTCACATTTTGTTGTTCCTTTTCGAAATGGAACAGCCGCTGTTCCTTTTCGAAATGGAACAACACTTTTGCACTTTCACGTTTTGTTGTTCCTTTTCGAAATGGAACAACACTTTTGCACTTTCACGTTTTGTTGTTCCTTTTCGAAATGGAACAGCACTTTTTCACTTTCACATTTTGTTGTTCCTTTTCGAAATGGAACAGCAGTTGTTCCTTTGGAAATGGAACAACACTTCTGCACTTTCACTTTTTGCTGTTCCTTTTCGAAATGGAACAACGCTTTTTCACTTTCACATGTTGTTGTTCCTTTTCGAAATGGAACAGCTGCTGTTCCTTTTCGAAAAGGAACAACACTTCTGCACTTTCATTTTTTGCTGTTCCTTTTCGAATAGAACAACACTTCTGTACTTTCACGTTTTGCTGTTCCTTTTTGAAATGGAACAACACTTCTGCACTTTCACTTTTTGCTGTTCCTTTTCGAAATGGAACAACACTTTTTCACTTTCACATTTTGTTGTTCCTTTTCGAAATGGAACAGCTGCTGTTACTTTTCGAAATGGAACAACACTTTTTCACTTTCACATTTTGCTGTTCCTTTTCGAAATGGAACAACACTTTTGCACTTTCACGTTTTGTTGTTCCTTTTCGAAATGGAATAGCACTTTTGCACTTTCACGTTTTGTTGTTCCTTTTCGAAATGGAACAATACTTTTTCACTTTCACATTTTGTTGTTCCTTTTCGAAATGGAGCAGTTGCTATTCCTTTTCGAAATGGAACAACACTTCTGCACTTTCACTTTTTGCTGTTCCTTTTCGAAATGGAACAACACTTTTTCACTTTCACATTTTGCTCTTCCTTTTTGAAATGGAACAACTGCTGTTCCTTTTCGAAAAGGAACAACACTTTTGCACTTTCACTTTTTGCTGTTCCTTTTCGAATGGAACATCACTTCTGTACTTTCACGTTTCGCTGTTCCTTTTTGAAATGGAACAACACTTCTGCACTTTCACGTTTTGCTGTTCCTTTTCGAATGGAACAACACTTCTGTACTTTCACGCTTTGCTGTTCCTTTTCGAAAGGGACAACACTTCGACACTTTTCATTTTTGATGTTCCTTTTTCAAAGGAACGGTACTTTTGATTTATGTTGTTCCTTTTTCCAAAGGAACGGCATTCGCATTCTCACATTTTTTTTGTGTGTATTTTTGCTTTTTGGTGTGCATTTCCTTTGTTGTTCCCTACAAGGAATAACATTTTTTGAGTTTTTTGCTGTTCATTGAAAAAAAGCAACACTTTGGGAGTATTTTTGAGAGCAACCCTTTTCTTCCTCTTGTGATATTATTCCTAATTCATCTCAACCACATTTTACCGATTCCCTTTTATGGCATGAAGTACACTACTTTTATCAGGACAAGAATTATGGGTTCTTTTGACCCAAAGTTAATATCATTCACGTTATAATCTTTAACCGGACAGCTCCTTGATGATAGATTTTTTTCAGAAGGGACACAATTATTTATATATCACTTTACTGTATTGTTTTCTGTTGAACATGATATTGATTGACCAACTTAATACCATGCTGGTTCCACCCTTCCTGGTTATAATCTTCTCTATCTGTAATAAACGAGATTATGGGTATATTTTTTTTGACATGTTCAACTTCTTCCACCATCCCTGCTCTTAAGGAGTACTGAGCCTCCTTCTTTTTATCATAAAAATATGTAATAACAACAAAATTTTGTTCGCAGATGGAGGATAGGGGGTCTCATTACGAGCCAGCCTACCATGTTCATAAGGTTGTAAGAAAGTGACATTCCCATTATGGCCACCACACCAGGGTTATGATCCATTGGATAGCCAAATTATCCATGGAACAGGAGGTCTCATCACGAGCCGGCCTGATCACTTTTGCTACATCCTAGTGAATGGCAGTGTGGTTATCTGGTTACCATGCCAGCACATTGATCTCTTCTGTAGAACAACACTAAAACTATCTAGTTATAAATTGAGGATTCTGGCTCATATGGGTTAAAAAGCAACCTTGCCGAGGCTATGGACGCCTGCTGGCAGCAGCGGCTCTGATTATGGTATTGAAGTTATATCTTATCGTCAATTACTATTATTATACCCTTTTCTTATTTTTCTTTTTATCAGAGAAGTTATTTCCTTAACTTTTTCCCTGTTTTGAACCTTTATGCATGAGAAATTGTTTTATGATCAATCGCATCATTTTCAGCTAGAATACTATCAGTAAAGCATCTTATTGACATATTGTTGTTCTTTTTCTCTTTTTCATCACTTATCATCAATTCAAAGTGTCCTATCTCTTATTCATAACTATCTTTATACACTCTGCTCTCATTATAACCATAACACTCGTCGTCCTATCATTGATATGTGTACTCTACTACTGTATTGTTCATTCCCTTGCCTTGCCATCAGCATAACCCCTCTCATACGCTTTATGGTCATGGAATTCATTTTTCAATTAGAGGGGGGGGAATGTATGCATTATGGAATTGCATGCGATATGATTACTACACTCTGCCATAACTTGTTGATTTGACAAAAGTTTTTCTGACTGAAAGTTTTGCATGCATCTTATCTATTTCTATTCAAAACTAACACTATGGATTCAAGAACATTGTATGCAAAATAGTGCTTTGTTTACAGGCGAACAAAAAGTATGGGCAGAATTCTATTCGTAGCATGACCACACTATTGCACTTCACAGTAGAGGCTCGCGAACGTGAACAATTCTTCAGACATACTGTGCTTCCCTGGATTCCACCTTTTGCATCACTTTCAGCACCAACTCTGCCTACATCAGCTTCAACAACTGCGAGTCCATATATGTAATTCCACATTTTTGGAGGTAAAACTTGAGGTAAAATTGCATAGTTTTCTAATTTATTATAAATTTAGGAGAATCTAATGAAAATCCATTTTGAGCATTATTTGTCAGCCTTCATTCCACATCTTTACCACTTCCCCTTTTTCAGCAGCATGTCATTTTTGAGTGTGGGGGAGTGTTCCTTTCATTCCTTTCTTTCTTATCACCATGCCATTCATATTCTTTATCATCCATTGCTATTCTTATTCACTCTCAACACCTCCCTTATTCCATGTTGTTTTACACCAAGCATAGAATTCAACAGCTGATAGCAACCACCTCTATTTGTTTTCTAGCATCGCATGAGGACATGCTAATTTTTCAGAGAGGGGGAGGAATTGCTATGCATGATGGATGTTTTCTACTTTCTTCCTTATTTAAGGCATACAATTTCATTTTCACACAGTGCAGAAATTGATTTCCACATATTTTTAAAACTATGAACTCCATTCTTGTGATCTCTAGGAAACACAGACATACTATTAAAATACACATACCTAGATAAATTCAAGATAAATTGGTTCATAAAAATTTTAGAAATCATGCACTCTCGCCTACAACCATTTTGTTTATATCTCATGATTCGTGCATCAAAACAATCCGATTTTTGGATCATAAAGACATTCATATATTATAAATTTACTTGTCAAATTTCAACAAAAGCTGGGTTGTAGTTTTTGGGAAAATGGTTAATAAAGGTTGTTGTTATTTATACTATATTTTGTTGCAACTTAATTGTTATGCCTTCATCAAGATTCCTAAAATTGAATATTCATTAATTGAGGAAGAATTCATTTGTTCTATCCATTTCATGCGCTGAGATGAACATATTTATTCTATTACTTGGCTAACACATAGGTTTTTGTCTTTGGGTTGCATGAGGACATGCAATATATTCAGTTTTTGTTGCATGAGGACATGCAACATATTGAGTGTGGGGGTATGTTGGGTTGTTAATATGCCATTATTATTATCACTTTTGAATACTTATCCCACCCATTTCCACTATTTTTCATCATATCATTTGTTATAATTTATCATTTAAATCCATTTTATAAATGATTTATACTCTCATGGATGAATATTATTTATTCTCCTTTATTTCTAATAAATTGATTATTCTGCATTATTTTATCAATGATAGTTCTAATAAGTTGGTTATAACATTATTCACCATTTTTAGCCTCCAAGGTAACTTCCAGATTGAAGATTTGATTTTTAAATCTGCCAACTCAGAAATTCGCTGGTTTAAGGAGTGACAATTTTTCCGTTGAGATTCTGAGCAAATGAAGATGAATTTGAGAAATCCGGAACATGGGTTTTGTCCAGAACGGGCCCAATTAACTTTAGCTAAGAATGGTTTGCCCAAATTCGGCTTGTACAGAGAGAAACATAGGGTTCTTTGAGCATGATTTTATCAGATTTACTGTTGCGGCCGTCCTCCAAATCTCAGCTGCAAACCCAAATTCGTCTTGATTTTGTTGAGAGATGAAAGGAAATATATTTTCTTGTTGACCATCTCGTTAGAATCAGCCCAAATTTGTAAAAGAAATCATGTTGTAATTATCTATGTTATAACTGCTCTCTGATCTTTCTCTACTTAAATGAAAACAAAGATCAGAGAGGAGGAGACTTCAGGATGACTTTGGGGATTCGAGTGATGGCGAATTGATGATTTGAATTAGAGATTCAGAAGCAAGGATTCATGATACGATAGGAGGAAGGAAGGACTGTTTTATGTTGTAAGTCTCAAAGCTTCAACTATTGTAATGATTTCACTATTTAATGACTAATACATAATTTAGGCGTTGCTGTTCACTCTTTTCCTTCTAAAGTAACCCAGCAGCGTCTGCTGGCGGCTAAGGGCCCAGCCTCTGGTGGAGTACGCTGCTACTACTACTGTATATTATATTCTTTTGTTTTATGCGTGGTTTTCTTATCAGTTTTATTTGGTAATCTGATATGTTATGTTATTTTACATCACAGCTCCGTTACATTTGATTTATTAAGTAATATCATTTCTGAAGACAGAACCGTTATATTAAATTTGCAACGCATTGCTGTTTCTTTAAGTGCTGATATAAATGGTTTTTACAGGATACCGTTGCTATTCAATTATGGAATGACTGTGTTGTAACATTTGACCATTGGTATTATTGAATTCATCTTAGAAATTATATTTCCTTGCGATTGTTGAATCTATGAACGTTGTTGTTACATTCTAAAAGACAATCATATTATTTATAAGTAAGACTGACAAGTGGATTACCAAGATCAGATTACTATATTAGCGTGTTGCGTGTATATATGACTGATCCCTGCTGTTCCATAAAGTATATTCCATCCAGTTTGCTTGAGGAGTGAAGAGTGTTATTTCATAGCAGAGTGTGAGTAAGTTGGTTTTGACTCACGAGATTTAGTTCTTTTGATTGTTGTTTCATTTATTGTTGTTCTATTTCCTTTTGCTATTTCATTTTACTTGCTTCCATTCCGTTTCCTTGCAATTGCTGCTTTGGTGTGAGAGAAGGTCTAAAGCTGTAGTGAGTCAGCAAGTCGCTGCTTAGCTCCCAGATCTTTGGTCCATACTCTATTTTCCTTTCCATCAATTTCTAGAGGAATGAGTTATTGCTGCTGTATCCTCGATTGATGGTTGTTTGAATGAATGATTTAGTTTAGAACATTTCAGTTTCTTGTTGTTCCAATTAGATTTCTTTTTCAAGCATTCATTTACTTTTGGGTTTTAAGCACTATACTGCAAAACATTACTCTTAAGTAAATAGCCGCCTCACTCTGAGTACACTCTTGAAATACAAAGTCGTCCCTGGGTTGATAATTAATGTGAAGGTAATTAGGAGTTCAAAAGACACCTTTTTATCGCTCCACAGAATGTTAGCCCACGATGAGATGCAATTTTCTTTCTCATCCTCCAGACACTCATCGTTCGCTATATGGCATCACTAGGTCTCTTGACAATTCCGCTTACTGCCCAAAACACCTTCGATATTCCACCGGTTTTGGAGCGTGAGACCCACCATTCACTTTAGCGCTTTTCCCATGGTTTTCAGCTTTCGTTGTGACCAAGTGCTCGGGGCCTTTCCATTTCGAGGGGTTTTTCCCAGCGATGCACGATTAGCTTTCAGAAATGGCCTCTGTTTTCCGTTATAGACTTCCTAACTGCTAGTTTATGCCCTGCACAGTCTCCATGGGCCTTGGTCAGCATGCCTTGACCAAGGTCCTCTTCATTCCTTGCTGACTACAAACTGCCACTGTCCAGAGGTCCTTCTTGATAGCTCATTGTCCACAAGTTTTTGAAGTCTGTCCTGATTTGATATAGTCATAGCACTTTGATAATTTTCATGGATCCAATTCAGATCAACCATTCAAAGTTAGTGCCCGAGTCTCTATGCCTGTTAGGAGAAAACAAAAGAATCTCATTCAAAAATTCAGTAAAAGACCTTACCCTTGCAAGGGAAGCCATCCTGTTTCTGTCATGCCTTGCTGGAGGAATGATGTAGCAAGTGGAGAGCATGTCTGCAAAAAAGGACAGTTAAATCAACAGTATTCGACCAAACAGTGATCAAACCTGAAGACAGAGTTGGACAAATAATCACTTACAAACCTTACTAGTGCATTCGCTTGCAATCAATGGATTGAGGAAGGATGGTGCTACCATGGCAATCTCCATCAAGATTTCAAGGAGTTGTAGAGCCACATCACACAACAACCATCCCGCCAAATGAAAAATGTGTACGACAAGAAGATGAAGGTAAGTCATAGGTTTACCAGAAAGATCAGGAGTTGTTGGATCCTTACACCCAGATCATACGGTGGAATTTCTTTCGCAGTTAATACCTGACCGCTTGGCAGCAAGACGGACTACCCATATTAAGACAAGCCACATGTGGTAGCATACCCGTAGCCTACCTCCTCGGTACTGTAAGGACACAAGGATCATGCTAGAGCCGTGTGGGTCAAGTCCATCCAATGGCACATAAAGTCGCTAGACATCCATAGTTCCAAATTGATTTAACAACTACCAAATTAACATTTATAACCTTGAATGCTATATGTATTTCATTAAATGGAGGATCAAGAACTATATGGACCGTGATATTATACAGCGCGATGCATTCATATAGTAATTCAAAAGATTATTTTTTGTTGTTGTTGTTGTTAGCATTAATGTGTTGCAGTGTTATCATATCACCTAGTTCTTATTTATATAAGAAAATCAATTGTTACCTTGTCATGCTAATACAAAGCAAGTTTCCCTGCATCTGTTCATACATATCGGTCACATGTTCCAAAGATAAAGACATCATGTATATTAATTTGAAATCAACCTTTACTAAGACTAACATCCACATCATAATCCGTAATCAAGTCATAATCATAGTCATAATAATAAAACTATGACCTACTTGCACTCAAGTACATATCAGTTGTCTCAACACATAATGTGTTAGTACATCTGCCATAAAACAAGATCATTCCTTCATGAAATCTTATAGACACATACTCATATCATGCAATAAATCAAACATTTAAATAAATTGTAAACATACCATGTTAGATAAACCAAATAGAAAACATAATCAACTCATACCTCAATGTATCTTAGGGGAGGCTATCACATCTGCACAATAAGTCCAGATTAGTGTGACACAATATAAAAAATATATCAACTCATACCTAAATACCATAACTGTAACCATTTGTACAAGGAAATCTATATTAGCATGACACATATAACATCAATACCTCAACTACAATGACCATAATCATCATGCATATGACAACAATGCATATAACAACAAGTTAACTATCATGCATGACTAGCTAACACATGTGCATATGACTGCATCGATCAATTGGCATCTATCATGTGTGTAAAAAAAACAAAAATAGAATGATAGACATGTACATAATCATAATGATTATAACAATCATTAAAAAACATACTTGCATGCACAACATATAAACTTGTATGATGATCTTCTCTTAACTCAAGATCTAGTTCTGCAACTTCGCTCTAAATATTTGTAGCTCCTACTTCATCTCAGCAAACATATTAGCATCATAACATACCAATAACATCATGACACAATGCTACAACAATGACTATCACAATGCATGCATAACAAAAAATAGACAATTAACATGCATGCATGACAAATTGCCTGAAGTGGCCACACTGGCTCAGGTCATGGACTATTTCCCTCTTTGAGGGTTTTAACCACGTCAACAATACTGGTGTATTGATATGATCTATTTGTGAGTAGTGTCCTTTGGTGTTCTGTCTAAGGAACTTACGCTGTAAGTTCATACATGGTATCAGAGATATTTTAGGGCCCCATCCATTGGTGTTCCAAATCAGAAGCGAGTAGAACTGCATCCAACTGTATTTCCTAGATCTACTGTTACTGACTTCTTTTGGGCCGATAGGACTGCTCTATTGTGTTAGGAGAATCTGTTCTTGTGAGGAACTCCTTTCGTTTGACACGAAAAGGTTTCTGGTAGCCCTAACTACGTCATTTTTAAGATCCGGAGGTATACAATGTTTATTTGCAGTTTTTAGTTATTTTCTCTATGTTTATTTTGGTTCAATTAGCTCTTTGTTTTGTTATTACCAGATCTGTACCATTCATTTCTGTGTTTGCTCTTTGCCCCGTGACTCTATGCAATCTAGGCAAACCAGAAACAGAAAGGAAGGATTTTTCTCATCTATATGCTCTTTTTTGTCATGCCTTAGTGTGATCTCAGAAAATCAGAAATATTGAGGAAAATATTTAGTTTCCGGCTAAAGCTAACTTCAAACCATAAAGTTTTTTTTTTGGTATGTCCATGTTGGGTTTTGTAGGCAAAAAAGAGCTTTCTCAAGTAGCCACACACCCCAAAGCTTTAGTGACTAAAAAAACAAAAAAAAAACAAATCCCCTTCCTCTTTTTCAAAATTACTAACCTTTTAATCTAGCTCACTTGGTTCAAAGCTACTTTATGAGAATAGAGGTCTTGAGTTCAAGTATTTCTTTTTGTTGATCTAATTATATTAAGCTTGGAAAGGGGGCGGTTTTTTTTTTTAAATATAACATTATCATTAATTTCCGCACATTCGCGCACTTTGTCGGCATATTCAACAAATTTTCTTCAAAAAGCCATAACTTCTTCATCCATAAGCCGTTTTCAGGGCCTTTTTTTTAATCAACCTAATTTTTTGAGATCTTTCCATTAGAACGCTTAGTTTCAACATCTATAGCTTCAATTTCTATTAAAAAGGAAATTTCATGCGAAGTTATTTTTGACAGCACCAACTACTTCCAATGGTGGTCATACATTGTGGATTTACTTAGAAGTAAAGGTCTTTACAGAATAGTCTCAGACCAAGAAACCAAACCGAAAGATGAAGATAAGGCAGCTAAATGAGAAAATAGGCAAGATCAACCACGTGGGTTGATAGGGATGTCTATTTCTCTAGACCTTAGATTCTATATCGTAGAACTTAATACTCCTAATGAAGCAATGAAACAGATCACTAAATTTTTTGGAATTAAAAATGAACTTAGAGCCCAAAATGAGTTTCTTACATTGGACCCCAATAATTTTTCTTCCATTGAAGATTTTTTGCCCAAGTTCAAGACCCTTAGACTTCTCTTGGAAGGTGTTAAGGTTAAGAAAGAAGATGGTAACCTTATCTATTCCATTCTTACTAAGTTGGGACCAACCTACTCTGTGTTTGTTTCCACCTTCCTTTCTCAAGGAAAAGACTACAAGTCCCCTTCCTTTGATGTCCTTTGTGATTCTTTAATAAGAGAACAAGAAAAAATATTACATATTGGTCTTCTTAATCTTGGAAAATATTCTAAGAAAGCCTTAGCCACCCAGCAGCAACCAAATTCAAAGAATCCTAAGAAGTCGTATCCCAAAATGAATGGTCCTAAACCAAACAAGGGTCCTAAGCCATTTCAGTCTCCAAATGAAAAATCATTTCAACAAAATGATAAGGAAAATAAAAACAAAGGGAAGAACACTGATAGACATTGCCACTTTTGCAATCAACATGGCCACTTAGAATCCAAATGCTTTAATAAGATGGAAGCCTTGGAAGCAGCAATGAAGAAGCATAACATCCATTTGGAGCACTCAACAACTTCAACTTCATCTTCAGGAATAACACTTTCTACATGTGGTTGCCAAGCATCTCGGTCTGGATACGCACTAAATGTATATTCTTCTTCTCATTCTCATGAGTGGATCATTGATTCTAGAGCTTTTTATCACATGGCCAAAAACAAAGCCATGTTTTCTTCTTTAAATGATTGTAACACCAAAAATATATATGTTGGTAATGATAGATCTCTTAGTGTTGTAGGGACTCGAACTGTTCATATATAAAATGGTCAATTCAATGATGTATTATGTGTTCCAACCATATCCTGCAACCTTCTATCTGTATATCAGCTAACTCATTCAGGTGAAGGTAAAATAATTGAATTTTCACCTCACGATGTTGTAATTAAGGACCTAAGAGATCCTAGACAGATTTTAGCTACTGTAATTGCTGATGATTCTACAATGTTGTATAATTTTAACAACTTTGGGTCATCAAATATTCCCTCGGTATTTGTTGCTCATAATGATGAAGTGAGAAAACTTTGGCATGCGTGATTTGGTCACTTAAACTATCGCTCCCTTCAAAATCTATGTAAAGAAAATCTGGTGACAGGTCTTCCAATGGTATCTTGTAGAGATGGTGTTTGTTCCAGATGTGTACTCGAAAAACAACATTAGGATAGTTTTGAAAAACGTGCCTCTTGGCATGCCTCAACCCCTTTACAACTTGCGCATAGTGATTTATGTGGTCCACTTCTAGTTGTTTCATTCTCTCGCTACAAGTATTTCTTAACTTTCATTGATGATTTCTCCAAATTCACTTGTGTATACTTCTTAAAACTCAAGAGTGAAGTATTTAACATGTTCTTGGCCTTTAAGGCCTTTGTTGAAAAACAATCTGGACATCAAATTCTTAAGCTAAGATCTGATAATGGTGGAGAATATGTTAACAAAAAATTCATCAACTTTTGCATTGAGAATGAAATTCAAATGCAACATACTATTCCATATACTCCACAACAAAATGGTGTAGCTGAAAGAAAGAATCACACCTTAAAGGAAATGGCTAATTTTATGCTTCAATCTAAAGGACTTAGTCGTAATTTTTTGGCAGAAGTAATTAACTTTGAAAATTACATAATAAATTGCACTCTTATTAAGATTTTAAAGAATATTACTCTTGAAGAAGCGTGGAGCTCAATTAAATGAGATGTAAGTCACCTTCACGTTTTTGGAAGTGAAGCATGGGCCCATATTCCAGATGAGAAACATAAAGCTTTAGAATCTAAGAGTGAAAAATGTATTTTTGTTGGATATTCTAAAGATGTCAAAGGATACAGACTTATTCCACTTAAGTCCAAAAAGGTTATCATTAGAATATATGTAACGTTTGCTAAAAATATATCAGCCGACGAGTCTAGTTTGGCAGATGCACCACCTCTCTCTATCCCTTCTACTTCTGAAAATATTTCTTCTTCAGATGATGACAGCGAGGATGACAATCCTCCCCCACCTTCTCAGTGTCCTCCTTTAGCTCCTCAGCTTCCAAAATGGGTCCATGATACTTGGGATGCAACAGGTGCTCTTGCCAGTGATCCTACAGATCAGCGACGTAAATGTTCTCAGTTCGATAGAGCCTCTTCTTTACTAGCTCAAGCTTCAACTAATTATGATCCTGACACCTTTGTAGAAGCTTCAGGCCATCCACATTGGGACGTAGCTATGAATGAAGAATATTGTTCATTATTGGCAAATGATACATGAGATCTTGTTCCCCTTCCAAAGGGACGAAAAATTGTTAGATGGAAATGGGTTTACAGAACCAAGTATGGACTAGATGGAAAAGTTGATAAACATAAATCTTGTCTTGTTGCTAAGGGATTTTCACAAGTTGAAGGCATTGACTATACTGAAACCTTCTCCCTTGTTGCCAAAATGAACTCTATCCACCTCTTTCTTTCCCTTGCTACCTCTTTCAAATTGGAAGTCCATCAGATGGATGTTAAATTTGCCTTCTTGCATGTGGACTCGCATGAAGAAATCTATATGGAACAACATACTAGCTTTATACAAACAGACTCTAGCCTTGAATGTCAGCTTAAGAAATCCCTTTATAGCCTCAAGCAAGCCCCTTGGGCTTGGTATGCCAAAATGGATAACATTCTTTTAGAAACTAGATTTTCTAGGTGCCATTCTGACAATACTGTTTGCACCAAGAAAGTGGGCAAGTCTCCTATCATTCTTGTTCTTTACGTTGACGATCTTATCCTTACTGGTAGTGATCCCAACCTTATAAACCATGTAATGTCCAACTTTAAAAAGAAGTTTGAAATGACAGACTTAGGACACTTGCATTATTTTCTTGGTTTTCAAGTCTTGCAATCCAAGGAAGGTATTTCCCTTTCCCAGTCCAAGTATGCATGTGATATTCTACGTCATTTTGACATGGAAGACTGTAAGCCAGCCCCTTCTCCCTTTCAATTTGGAGCCAAATTTTCAGTCCACTTGTACTTCTGCTGAAGTTGATGCTACCTTATACTATCAACTTGTAGGAAAACTTTTGAATCTGACCCATACTCGTCCTGACCTTTCCTTTGTTGTTGGATTTATTGCTCAGTTTATGCAAAACCCAAATGAAAGTCATTGGAAAGCAGCTAAAAGAATACTTCGTTATGTTTGAGGTACAGTTCAGTTTGGGATTCATTACAATGTAGAAGCATCTCCTCTATTGGTTGGTTTCACTGATTCTGATTGGGTTGGTGACCTTGATGATCAGAAGTCTACTGCAGGCTATGTGTTCACTCTTGGTTCAGGACCTATTACATGGGCTTGCAAGAAACAAAGTGCCATTTCTCCTTCTTCAACAAAAGCAGAGTCTCATGGTGCGGTAGAAGCTAGTAAGGAAGCCCTGTGACTTAGTCAGATCCTGTCAAAGTTTGGCTTTCAGCGGTAGCATCTGAGTACACTTTGGTGTGATAATCAAAATGCCATTCAACTATGCAAAGATCCAGTCCAACATCAGCGCAACAAAAACATTTAACTACACATGCACTTCATCAGAAAGCTCATTCACAACCATGTTCTTGAAGTGAAATATTATTCAATAGATGATCAAGTCACAGACATCTTTACAAAGGCTCTCACAGAGGTGAAGTTTACTAAAATTCGATTTATGGTTGGAGTTTAGGAAGTTATCACTAAGGGGGGATAGGTTCTAATGCCTCCTTCCTTCTCCTATTGTTTCATATTTCTACATCCTTCAATCCTATCCCAAGTTGTTCTTAAGGGGGGATGTTAGGATATCTCAACACATAGTTGTTCTTAAGGGGGGATGTTAGGATATCTCAACACATAGAAAATAGTTAAGTGTAACTTGGTCTAGTGTAGAGTTAGGTAAAGTGTGTTTATTTACAATGTACTTTTGTAACCTACAATCCGACAGTCACGATATCCATCTATAAGTTGGTACTAATCACGTTTTTGGTAATTAAGCAAACTATCAAAAATATGTTTTACAGACTTGTAAACTTTCAAATTCCAGCTCAACACAAATTGCACATGAAATGGAAGCCTCCTATTTCGACATAAAATATTTATTTATTAAAAAATAGTTACGGGACTGCACAAGTAATAATGTTGTTGATTGAGTTGGTATCACACGCACTTTAAAGGATACCCTCCATCAAGTACAAGTAATGTAAATGTAATCTGTAATCTACCAATAATGATAGTGCGATTAAAGGTAATGACTACCAACATTCAATGGAGAAAAGATGGATCAGTTAATAATGTAATTGCACTATGGCTGCTGGGATGCATAAATTCTTGCAGCAATAACTTAAGATGTGAATCATGCTCATACACCATATCACCTCCAAGAAAATCACCAAAAACTCACACAACAACGTCCCTCCTTCTTTCAGAGCCTTCTTCCTTAAGAAGTGCCACCACAATAATTATACCAAATTGCAAATGAGACGATCCTAGACATTTGAAACTAGCAAGGACGAGTTCCACCATTCGGACAATTTCTATTACTATATGTGATTTTTGCAGCGTCTTCTTGGACTCCGAGAAAAACTCATTCTCTCCTCCAAGTGAGGTGGTTGTGAGAATGGAGCTAATTAACCAGAGCACTGCTTCAAGTGCTACACTAATTATATCAACATTCTTAGCTTCATCATCCTCATTCTTTTTATTCTTCAACGTTCTTGAAGAATAAACGGGAGAAGCAAAGAATTGCTGAATGAACTACAAGGCCAATGAAATTAGAGTCTGAGATGATGCAATTCAATGGATTTTTTTTCCAGACATCCTTTAGGATTAACATTCTGTTGTAGAGGTCTTCATTAGTTATATCGCTCAAATTTCCATGCTCTAACGCACGGATAGTGAGCATGACTATCCAGAAGCAGAAATGGTTGAGCTTAGATCTCCTATGAATTTCGATGTTCAAGTCGTAAAGCATCCGAGATAAATTCTTAAAATCATGCTCCGGATCTTCAACTGATTGCATGGCGTTACAAGGCAAGACAACGCTGTAAAAATCCCGAACAAAATGTCTGGAGGAAAATTAGTATCCTTGAAACCAATGAGATCGACGAGCCTGCACACTTCCTTGCACACTTGTTTCAAACCATCACATGAAGATGCATAACGATTGCATAAAAAACAAAAGCGGTCATTTAATACCGGCAACAACTTTTCATATCCTCCTCGTATTGAACAAAACACAACCCTATTTCGAGGTTGGTATCGACAATAGAGGCGGAGAAGATTAAATTTCTTCCACAACACTTTCCAATAATGCTCTTCTGGCACCTCTCCCTTTTCCCTCTCAGCATTTACAAGACATTCATAATTCGAAATCAATCCCTTCACCAGAATTTCCATATCTGCTTCGCTCAAGACTTGAGTATAGTCGGAGATGACATCTAGCCTTTGGGTTGGGCTTGAGTTGTTGACCATGTATTGTTGCATTTCTTGCCTCAACTCAGCTTGCGGAATAACATTGCTAATGTCAAAAGGCTGACGTGTAAATGGACTAACTGCTTCGTGCTTGGCATCGCAAATAGTTTCCAATGTAGTTTGATCGTATAGAACCTGAGCTGTGTCTTTTGTGTGCGGCAATCTAACTGGATCATATGCAAATTCTTGAGTCAACACATCTATGTACATTTCAAGAATCTCAAGATCCATTTTCGGCTTTAATGATCGCTAGCCAGGATTTGTCTTTACCTTACAAAATATTTTGTAAGATATATATATATATATATATATATATATATATATATATATATATATATATATATATATATATATATATATATATAGATATATATAGATAGGCCATCAAATGTGCCTCATATCTTAGGATGGGTCGGTTTAGTCTAATTATTTAATGATGAGTTGTGCTAATTAGTTGTTAAAATTAATATATTCAAATTATTTTTAATTAAATTAAAGTCTACGTAAATGCCATATATTTTTTTAAATATTTATTATGTTTTAAAATTTGAAATATAAAGTTTACTATTGAATTTAGGTTTCTGTGATCTATATTAATATTTTTTAGAAAACCATTGTGGTTCATTAGTGAGGACAAAACGTCTCACGCGTCCTGACGATGAATCACACTGGTTGGTTGTTCGAAACACACGACAAATGATGTGATTTCCACCAAAAACTCTTCTAAAAAATAAAATCCACGCGACAAATGATGTGATTTCCACCAAAAACTATTCTAAAAAATAAAATCCACCATTAAATTACGTTTTTAAATTAATTAATTGTTAAAAAATTAATACATTCAATTTCTTTTTAATTATAATTAATTTAATTAATTGTTAAAAATTAATATATTCAATTTCTTTTTAATTATAATGAATTGTGTGTGGGTTATATTAAGTGCATTGGTTATGTTTATTAGTTGTTGATTATGGTTAATATGTTTAATTTTGGTTAAATTATTAGGAATGTGATTGATTTTGTTTAATCTTTTTATTTACTTATGTGAGTTTAATATGGTTAAAAATAACAATAGTGGGTTTCTATGGGGCATACTAATAACAATATGGGGACAATACGGGCACAATAATAACAATAAGGGATACAATGACAATAGTAATGGGGGAATCACTAGTATTATAGGGGCCTAACACTAAACGAGGTATTTCCATGAGAATGGTGCTCATGTTGAACCTAGAGGATATAATTGATAGAGTTGGTTTAGGATACAAACAATTGGAAATCTTAAAAAATAAAATAAAAAATGCATTCAACAAGATTGAATGTTGTAGCTAGACATCTGCAGAATGATTGTCGGAACGATAATTATGTATACATATATAATAAAAACAAAGCAACATTATTCTCATATAGGAAACTATGGTACTGTTATTTCTAAACATGTTTTGGGTGGGAAGAGTATGGAAGTTTAGAATACAACTAGCTACATGAGAAAGACTTAGCGAGTTCTGCTACATTTTCTTTTGTAAATCCCATTTTTGAAATGTGCATTAGATAAGCTTCATCAATTTTGTTTGTAATATTTCAACGTGCTTGACAGGTTGCATTAATGCACATGTTTGAAAGATTTAGGTGACAATATGGGGTATCACCTTGGTGGATTCAGACATGGGATAACATGCTAAGAGAAATGATGATGTCTTCATCAAAGCGTTATTTTGAGGAACAAAGAATTGCTACTTGCAGGACTTACAACAGAAATAGATGCACCAGCTTGTAATCCATGAAAATTGTTGTTTGATTAGTTATAGTTCTTCCATTTCAAAATGTGCATTATATAAGATCCTTTAGTTTTGTTTGTAGTATTTCAACGTGCTCTAGAGGTTGCATGAATGCATGTGTTTCAAGATTTAAGTAAAGATATGGGGTATCACCTTGGTGGAATCCGAGGTGAGATAACATAGCTAAGAGATACGATGATGTCTTCCTCAAAGATTTCTTTCGAGTAAGAAACAATTACTAGCTGCAAGACTTATAGTAGAAAGAGATACACAAGATTAACATTTGGAAAGGAATTTATATGCCATCATAGTTTCAACTGATAAATTCAAGCCAATGGCAACTGAAGTAGCGATCATCAAGTGTCTCAAAAACTAGTGGTGTTAAAAAAGGACAAGGATAAATGACTGCTTTCAAAGGGTAACTTGAACAACTTTTATTGTAAGTTTCATTTTGATGGCGTAAGAGTTTTTATCAAATTATCTTCCCCTCTTTGTTATTATTTTATTCCATTCATCTCGATATGTGTCAAGTTAGACTCCAAATGCTAAAGAGGTTAGACAGCTACATAACTAGAAACCTAGCAATCCCAAGTTATTATACAGTGAACATTTTACATATAGAATGCACAGTAAACAAACACGGTTGAAACTCTAATGAACTAAAGATGTGCATTGCTACAATTTAAGGGAACCCACTGTGGAAAAAGGATCCAAGTTATAATTCTTGATGGCAATGCATAACTTTATGCATTATAAACAATTTAAAATATTGATGGACCAATCTTCAAGGCTTACAATACATCCTATTTTCGAGTGCTTTTGAGAGTTCCCATTCATTAGAGAGTATTTTAGAGGAGAGAAAAAAAGGCATCAGGAATGCTCTTTGAAATTCCTCGAATTAGCCCCAACACATCCATCCTTCCATAAGATCCACTATGATATGCTCATATTCTGCTCATAATTTTCATCACCACCACTAGACCTCCTATTACTTGTTCCTCTTCACATTTTAGCAAGTATAATGGGCCCTCCATGGAAATCCAGTGTGCCAAACTGTAGACCCTCCCCTCACTCGCTCCATCCCGCTCTCTCCATATCTAATCAACAATAAATTCATCCTCCAATCAATGATTACCCAACAACCCAAATGGTGTATTAAGCCACTGTAGACTAAGACAACACAAGAGATCAATGGAGTATTGGGTCCTACAAAATTCACTATTCAAACAAGCTAAAGGGTTTCACAAGGCAAGATTTGGGCAACACAAGGCTACAGGGCCCATGCTTTGCAATAAAAAATGACAACAAACATGTCATTGAAGAGGAAAACCTGGAAGGTGAAAGTGAATATAACTCTCCTGGATTAGAAGATGTCGGTGAATACGTTCAACAAACAGTGATTGGCCAGACTTTCGTGAAAAACTTGTGGTAGCAGAGCAAGTTCATAAGAGTGGAAATGGTGAGCTAGGAAGTGGGAAATAATCCTCAATAGAATTAGGTTGTAAATGGGCTCATTCAATTCAAGTGCCTAAAATGGGTTTTCTACTTGTTGCAACTAAAATGCTCGATGGAACATGAAGTTTTGAGAGAACAATAGTTTTTCTTCAAAGCAGGATGTAATGACCCCAAAGAGGGTGCATTTGGGGTCATCCTTAATCATCCATTGCAAAGGTGTATCGGGGACAAGAAGCCTACTAATCCATATTTGTTGACAATATCTACAGATTTTCCGCTGCATTTTGGTGGGTTGGTTGAAGGAAAAATGTTCCTATTAACTACAAGTGAAAATGTTGTCACAAATTTGGATGAAGTTATTCCCGGTTTTTGTTATGGTGCTAAGAACAAATTACACTCTACAGTAAAACTTGTGAGGAATGAAGTGCTTCAACCTGAAAATTTCACGTTCTTCCTTGGCTATGTAGGCTGGGAATTCAATCAGTTGAAGGAGGAGTTATCCTTGGACTACTGGCATGTAGCAAGCTTTCAACCCCAATCTAATCATTGTTTCCTCTTCTTCAACTCCTGACTTATGGGAGGAAATTTTGTACCTTATGGGAGGCTGATATGCTGAACTTGGTAGAAAGAAAAAAGAAAAAATTCTATAATTTATATTATTTTTCATGCAAATAGTGTTTGGCTATGTACATTAGATGTTTCCATTATGGGATAATTGATCTGTTTCACTTTCCTGTTAAAAAAGGATTGGTAGAATATAAAATTACTTGAGTGTGTGTTGAATACTTAAGAATGAATCAAGGCTATCATAAAATATCAGTGTGAGATGACCTTCATTTGTAACTATCTGATATACAAGTTAACACTATGGCTAACATGAGATGAAGGATCAATATGACATGCTTCAACATTATTGAAAAAAATCGATGATTACACTTTTTTCATAATATGTGGCAGTAGATTTTTATCTCTATCAATCCTTGGAGTGAAAATATTTTTAAAGAGACTATTTGATAGAAGAGTCTAGTCAATAATTAAGGATAAGCAATAACCAAAGGACCAAGAGAAAAAACACCAAAATCCAATCATGAGATGATTGGATGTGTGCATGGATTCTCTACTATTTCTAATTTATTTAAAATATAACATCAATGTTGATTCGTGAGTTTTTCACCATTAACAATGTCTATTTATGAAGAGATGATCTCCTTTTCTAAAATAAGTAAGCTGAAATAACCAAACTGCAAGTATATGATACCAATCAACAATGTCTATTTATGAAGGGATGAGCTCCTATTCTAAAATAAGTAAGCTGAAATAACCAAACTACAAGTATATGATACCAACTGTAGGATCCATGTTCACCTCATCATCTTTGATGCTTTGGTGCTTTTGTGTCTATGTGGCCAATGTAGATGTAGCTACAACCTGCATTTAGAATGAAATTAGTGAGAACTTAAACCCCTACATTCATATAGAGACTATTAAAACCCATAAACTCCAATTAAGGAGGTCTACTTCACCCTGGAAATTTACTTAAAGTACTATAGATTAATACCAATATTTTTTAAAAGAGGTTCCATTAAACTTCAGAAGCATTGCAAGTGATTAACTACCTTCTCACCCAAAGGTTGAGAGCACAAGCCTCGCTCTCCTCTCCTTGAACTTAGCAAATGCTGGAAGTTGTTCTCTATGGATAAGGCCTACTAACAGTGGTTTTTCCAAGCCAATAATCATGGTGTAAGATCTAATAGCTTCCCCAGTAGCTACATGGTAGTTCCAGTGAGTATAGGCCCAGTGACTGCTTTGCGAACTAACTCATTGAAACCTAAGCTTGTATTGAACCCCAACCTCCTCTTGAACACCAATAGTACCCACACCTAAACTTCTCCTTTCTCCTTTCCCCTTCTCCTTTCTTCCTTCCCCTTTCTCCCCTACCTGTTCCCTCCCCTTATTACGGCGGCTCTTCCAACTCTAACATGTCCCATCCTTCTTATGACTCCTCCATCTTTGAAATCTCTCATCTCTTTCCTAACTAAAGAATATATATTATTGATTCTTTTTTCCATTAAGTTGAATTGGGTGCCTTTTCCAATTTCGGTATGCCATCATCAAAAGATTCAAATCTGAGAATATATTGAAGTTCACATGTTATTATAAACCAATTGGCTTATCAACTTCTAAAAATAGGTGATCATAAGTCAGATCGTGGTTTTGAAAATATCCAAGAGGAGATCCTCTTGGAATATATTCTCCCTCGATCGTTTCTCCAAAAAAATAAAATAAGGTGTTGAAACTGGGCATTATTTCCTTAATTGACTAGAAAATAATGGGTCTACAATATTGGTTCCATTATTGCACCTTTATTCACTTTCCTTGTCTTGTTTCTTTTGCATTTATAGAAGGTTCAGGTCAGAGGATTGACCGAGGGGAAAAAATTGTTGTAGGCATACCCTGGCTAAACTAGTACTCAAATTATTAATCATTCGGTAGATGGAGGAAGATATAGCAAAGGCAGGTGCCTGTACAATCCCTAAGGAGATCTGCACAATGCCCTTGATTCCAGGCTGATACAGAACATATGCTAGATCCATACTTCCCCGAAATTCTTATTTAAAGAAGAGGATGTTGTGCAGAGAAGGTATTGGGGTGAAAATATCATGGGCTATGGGTATCTCCTCGGTGTCGTCTCTGGTGCCAGCATTGGCCTAGTCAAGGGATTGAAGGCCTGGGAGATTCCATGAAGCTTGGGGTTAAAAAAATCTAAAATACCTCTAGCCACACGAGAATGAAGTTTGGTAATAGACTCGGCATCATAGGGCTCACCTATGTTGGATGGGAGAGCGGGATCGTGGCTACTAGGGGTACTGATGATATCTTCAACAACATTTGCATTGGGCTTGGCACCAGAGCACTTTACAGGCCGTCATTGGCCCAAGGTCGGCTACCATCGCTGGGGCAATCAGGGGACATGTTGTCGGCTCTCTTGTTGCAGAAAATCAGGATCTTAAGAGATATGTGCCCATTTGACCGTGCTCTCCTGTATGATCTCGATAAATTTCACATCTCCTTGTTCCATAGCAATGAGAGCCAAGAATAACACATGCTACTACTATTTTATTTTTAATGAATTTTTATTCTTCTTAAAAAATAATGTAGTTTATCCATAATACACAAGCAATAACGTTGAGATGCGAGTAAGACATCGACTAAGTCAGAAGCGAGGGAAAAGAAATTTGAATGAAAAAATCATTCCTAATATTATTTTATCAATTTTGTAATTTCTTAGGTCATTCCTAATATTATTTTATTAGCGTTGTAATTTTTTAGGTTTTTAATATTATTTTATTAGTTTTGTAATTTTTTAGGTCATTCCTAATATTATTTTATTAGCTTTGTAATTTTTTAGGTTTTTAATTTATTGGGACATATTTCAATTAAAAGATCATTTTTAATATTATTTTATTAGTTTTTTATTTTTTTAAGTTTTTAATTTATTAATAGAAATTTAGCTCCTCCACTTTTAATTATGGCTAGAGGCTCTCTCGCCTTTATGGTAGAGATGTTGCCATGTATAGTTAAAGGAATAGTGTCTGTTTAAACTGTTTGACTCAGTTAAAATAAACAAAATGAAATATAGATATAAATAAAAGCCCAACATAATAGAGATGTTGTAATGTTTTGTTAAACATTTTGACCCAATAAAAGTAAAATTAAGTTAAGTTTACAATTAATAATTAAACTACACTATATCCATCTTAACACCACACCTACCAAACACTTAGAGGGATCAAATATCTTGAGATGAAAATCTCTTTTAGAGTGAAAAGAAATTTGATCCCTTTAAGTGCTTAGTAGATATGTAATTGAGATGGATCTAGGTTGGTATAAAACTAAGTTATGATTATTAAAAAAAATAAAAAAGAGTACGAGAGAGGTGCCACATTGTTAAACTTTTTATTTTATTTTAAGACATTCCTATATAATTATAAAAATTTAGTCATTGCATAGCATTGATAGACTTTGATAGTTAGGCATAACTATCTATGCTTAACCAACATGTTTTAATTGAACCCAAGGGAAGCACCTCAAATTATAAAAAATGTTGAAATGTTCATTTACTTGTAAATAATGCAAGATCGTCACCACCCAACCATAGGTAACATTCTACCACTTCCTCTAAGCCAAGCACTCTTGGACAACTAACCACCCAATATAGATTTGTGTTGTCTCCATCAAGGCCAACGCATTGTAGTCCTCAACGATGTACCTAATAGAAACAAGATTCCACTTAGACTTCACTCATCAATGATGCTACCTTTCCATGGCTAACACATTATTCAACACATTGCCAATTTACATCATGCTCGCCTAAGCTTGTGTCAAAATGCTTTGTTAATGATCAACCCTTGTTAGGGGGATCTCCTAGTCCACACCAAACTAGTACACCATCCTAATTGTCTCATGAAACAACCTAAGTCACTCACAAAGTATACCGTACATATAAACTCATCATCCAATCTTATTCATTCTTACTTGACATGCCATCCGTTGTGCCATTGATAATGGAACCTTAAGTAAGATCCTTTCATTCTCCCCCACCTTTAAGTGTTAGCATCTTCATAAAAATGGCTCCATTGGCTTCTCTAATGGATAGGGCATTGATGGTGAAGAGACACTTTGTAAGTTTTTCATTTAAACGTGTTGTTGATACCATTTTTCATGAGGGTAAACTTTTCAATCCACTTAAGCATATAATACCACTCAAGAAGCCTAGTTATTTTATGGAATTGACATGACATTACTATTTGTGCATGACCATTAATCTCTTGTAATGCCTAGCTAGCATGTCCTAACCAAACCCAAGTTAGGCACCTTAAACTATAGGAAATGTTGTAGTTCTTGTTTCATTATAAGCGATTTTGTGTCATCACCACCCACACATAAACAAACTTTCACTACCTCCCTTAGGCCAACACACTTGAATAACTAACCACCTAGTGTAAGACTATGTTGTCTCCATCTAGAACAACTTCTTATAATTCTCTAAAGTTCATGTATCTAGTGGCAACAGGGTTCCACTTACCTTCAATACACTCATCAACAATGTTGATTTTCCATGGCTAACATACTATCAAACACATTTCTAGGTTGTTTTATCCTGTTGTTAATTTTTTGCTGCAACACTTCATTGATAATCCATCCTAGTTAGGCTAGACATCCTTCATCCTACTAGTCCACACTAGACTAGTACATCATCCTAAATGTCTCAGGAATCATTGTGAGTTTGTCATGAGGGCTATGAAACATATAAACGAGGCATGCACCATTTATCATGTTTGGTTAGCATGTTATATAGGATAATGTTTCTAGTCGCACCTCAAGGAAGGTCCTTACATTCTTCCCAACTTGAATTGTTAACATACTCATCAATATATCCCCATCAACTTCTCCAAAGAAATGGGTGTGGATAGTGTAGAACAATTCCAGAATTTTTCATTCAAACATGGATTTAATACCATTTGTCATGGGGCTAGAATTTTTATTGCACTTGAGTTTGCAATACCACTCAATAAACATGCTCACCAATAATCTTCAACATGACCTTACTAGTTAAGCATGAAAACCAACCATTTGTATCACATGTGTTGCACTTCACTGCCATGTCCTAACCAAAACTAGGCTAGGTACCTCAAACTATGTGAAATGTTGTAGTTCTCATCTCACTCTAGGTACCTCAAACATGAAGTAACCCTCAAACAACCACATAGATACTCTTTAAGGGATATTTAGATTTCAACTTGGATATGGAAGCCATGGCATGTTATTCTACATAAAGAGCCACAAGAATTTTTAGTATGTGTGGTTTTATAATAATAATGTGTGCACATTCTAAGAATGTGAATGTGCTATTAGAATGTGTGCATATTTTTGTAATGCATATATCTGTAGAATTATTTATAGAATAGTATGGCTTTAGATATTTAATCTAGATTTATAGAAACTGACCAAGTTTAAATCAACATGATTTGAATTCAAAATAATAAAATCATTGTATTTATGAATTTAGTGCAATAATCAACCATGGTATGTAATAAAACCACAAAAACCCCAGAACAAATAGTGTGTCGTCTCTCTAAGATGTGAGGAACATATTCTTATTAACCCTTAAAACCCTTCTATAGTAGTTTCAAAATCTCTTCTTGTTCATCCTTCCAAAGGGTAAAATTCCTACTGTGTAAGGTAGCGATGGGAGATTTGGACATGAGTAGAGAAGGTCCTTTTCATAATAAATGCCTAAATGCATGAGGGAATGAATTTGCGGTACAGGTAAATGGCCATGGCAGTGGCTATGGAATTTATAGTTATGATGAATATGCAGGCCTCATTTATTAGGAAATAATCTACGTCCAATCACGTTGAGAATTCATGTTGATATTATAAAATGGAAAAACTTTTAGAGACCAGAAGAAAATTGAATTTGAATGGGGAGTACCTTTCCTAGGAGTAGCTCTCCAGAGTGAAGAGACACAAAAAGAGGAGGGGAACTTCTGCCACAAGGGTGGAGCTCGAAGAAGGCTCTAGTTAAAGTTTTCATAATAACGTATTCACGCTTAATTCCCAGGAAAAGGTTGTCCCTGCACCATGCCATTGGGTACAGAGATTTCCTTCACTACCACAAACTCCCAGTTTCCATCATATTGATAGAACCCCAGCCCCTCAACTCGGTCTAGGAGGATCCTTCCACGACTCAGAGTCCATGAATGAATATCTGGAATCAATGTAGTATCCATGAAGACTAGGGCCTAGGAAGGACCACCTCTCTGGGATGTGTAATTTATTCATTTGATCCCACAGGAGTTCATTCCCATATCGAGACTAGTATAGTTTCCTTTCACTTATTTTTTCAATGCACAACCTGTATGTTAGTTTCATCATGGTTTTTCTCTCTAATTGGTTCCCTATGTAATTGGTTCTACTTATAAATATGTTCTTACACTAAATTCTTGGGGGAGGGATTGCATTCTTCCTTATCTTGTTGTCTTTTTTTATCTATGTCCTCCTCTAGTTCTTATGCTTACTTTATTTCCCTATCCGGCCCGGCTGGTCTTTGTGCTCCATCTCAATGCCACGTTACCAAAGAACCAGAGAGCATATGTATATATATTTGTCTATCCCTTATTTCCTAAACAACCCACCAAACACTTGATAGCAGTGACCATCCTAGACCTCTTTGGATGTGTAAAGGGAAATTTAAAATGAAAAATAAATGCTAATGTGTAGACGGGAATTTAAAATGGAAAATAAATGTAAATGTGTAGAGGGAAATTTAAAATAAAAAAATATGGAGGGAAGGAAACAAAGAGGGATTTTTTATAGGCCATTTGTTAACAATAGAAAAGGACCAATTTCCTAAGTTCAAGTGTTTATTCCACATTGATACACACATTCCATGCTCCCCATGAGTACATGCAGAGTCTGCAGAGATATGATTCAAATGAATAACATGACTCTATAACTCAACTAAGTGAGTATGACATATCTAATACCAGTGACTCATACATAAATCAATATCCCAACCAAGTGGGATACACCAAATTTGACTCATCCAGCCAATCAAGTTGGTATATACCAAATGTTTATACATGACTGAAATAGCAATTATTACATCATCCTTCCCATGCATAGTGGGGTTACAAATTAGGTATTTTCATGACATTTACATCTGATATACATGACATTTATAACAAGGACCAACGATCTAAACAAGACTAGGGAAAATTTTAAGAACCACCCTAAATTTATATGTATAATAAATGGGATAATCCCCATGATACATAGAAAAATGGGAGGCGATTTTATCAATAATATAATATGTATATATAATTTTTTTGGCAAATCTCTCACCAAATTATATTATCTTGTATAGTGATGGAGAATCTTTCACTGAATTATAAAATCTTGTAAGATCTTGGCAAATATTTTATTGAATAATAAAAAATTCTGTAGTCTTGGCGAATGTTTTGTTAAAGTATGAAACCATATATGATAATAAGAAAACATATTTATTAAACTGTAATATACTAACATACATGTTTGGAAAAAAGAAACATAATTTTCTCTTCCTACAAACAATGTTCCAAGTTTCAGTGGTCGTGTTTGTCAAAGTTCTTACAATACACTCTTTCATATCCTTCTATTAGCTTTGATAATATTCAAAAACAAATTTCTTGTAGGTGTTGATACTGACCACGAGTTCTGTCAAGGTAGGAGAGATTAATCTTTTCTCTACAACTTTTGTCAAGCTACCACTTTTTTCAAGCTATCAAATTTCTTTCTTATTCCATAGACTCCAACTGCGAGATAAAAAAAAAAAGAAAATCAAGTTTGTTTACCCCAACACGCCAACAAGTAGCAAGCCCCAACTATATTATATAAGAAGGTATTAGGTATCCCAAAGGCTTGAAGGGCATCTAATTGAAAGAAGTGACCATTGTGAGAAACCTTCAAATCAATATATGAATATATAAATGTAGATTTATTATTATTTTAATTGGAAATATTCAACTAAATAATAAAATTTAATTATGTCTCTCCCAATCTAAATTGCTTATTAGCGTAATTCACTACTCTCATACGTCTCACATTTTTTAACAACGTTGTAACATGTAGATTAATTTCCTTTTTGGTGAAAAATCTCCACCTTTTAGGAAAATATAGTGCAGTGGCTCCAACCCTACAGATCATTAGGACAAACTAAGAATAGCACAGAAGATGAAAGGTTGTACAAACTAGCTTATTTTTCAAACAACTAATCCAACATGAGTACCTAAACTTTTTCATGAAGATATCATATTGAGAATGTTTGAAAAATGGTGGGAAATCTTCTGCGAGGGTGATGTGGAAAGAGTAGTAAGGTTTCACTATTTTGAATATTTTTTGTTAAATCATAAAAAGCAATATTAATGGAGATATTGGTATTTTTTACTAAATTTTGTGAAGTGACTAAATGTAGCTTTCACCATTCACTTTAAGATGTTTCTACAATATAATTTCCTAAGTCTATTTAATATCTTCATTATCATAAAAACCAACCTATATCCATCTTAACTCCACATCTACCACTCTTAGAGGGATGAAATCTATTTATCCCTGTGAGAACATGGTAGACCTAGAATTAAGATGGATCTAAGATGATAGAATTTCCCCTTTAAATAGTCTATGCTCACATGAATACCATGGTATTACCATGGGTCAATACTATGGGTTTTCATAAACCTGAGCTTAAAAATTACTATTATTAATTTATAAAAATTAATAAAATTAATAATTGATTTATATTTTACTTTTTATTTTAACCAAGTTAAAATGTTTAACATACATTAAATTACAACATCCATTTTTACTCTGGATCTATGCTAGTTTAATTTGCCCCCTTTAAATAGGCTACATTCCATGTGAATACCATGGGTCAATACCATGTGCCATTTTTATTTTTAGTAATACTAATATTAGGGTTAATAATGGTTTTTTTCATATCTAGCCCATGGTATTTGGCCCATAGTATTTTGCCCATAGGTTTCACCTAAATATAACGCATTTTTTGAGTGTCCTTAAATATAAAGTGACTTATGGAGTAAATATAATTTTTTTTTTATTTATTTACCATACCTCTCGTTTATTTATATTTTTATTAATTTACCATACCTCTTTTACAAAGATCGTATTTTGCCCATAGGATTCACTTAAATAAAACCTCTTTTTTGAGCCTTCATAAATAGAAAGAGGGTTATGGAATAAATATAAAAAGAGGTTTTAATTATTTACCATACCTGTAGTTTATTTATATTTTTATTTATTTACCATACCTCCACTTTATTTATATTTTTATTTGTTTACACCCTTGCATGTATATAAGGTGACTTATGGAGTAAATATAAAAAATGTTTTATTTATTTACCATACCTCTCATTTATTTATAATTTTATTAATTTACCATACCTATTTTATAAATATGGTATTTGGCCCATAGGATCCACTTAAATAAAACCTATTCTTGAAAATTAGGGCGAATGGAAGGTTGTAACTCCTAATTTCAAGGGCTAAATTTACCTTTTATACCCTCTCCCTTAAAATAAGGTGGGCTAACCTCCATACCTAATTTTTTTATAAAATAAATTTGAGGCGATTTGTATAAATGTACTATGATACAAAATATTCACCCACTAGAAATTTAAAACCCCTTAATTTCGCCTAAGGGTGAAAATTCGCCCCTAAAATTTTCCATGAACAAGACCATGATAGTCATCAACAACTATCATACACCATATATGATCTGCACCATATGTATCTGTCAGCAACATCAGGATCAACATACTATATATGTCCATCATCAAAAGAGTCATCAGAATCAAAGCAACTATCTGAATCAAGTAGTATCGGTATCATCATGTACCAAGATCTTCTATTATAATGCCAACAATGCATTATTAGAAGCATATGCTCCCCCTGAACCTGTGCCATCTATTCACTGTCAGATCTGATCATTGCATTTTTCAGTAAGAATCATCAAGGCATCATCATCAACCAATTATTCATTAAATTATCAACAGCTTATGATGGTAAAAAAATCCTCCACATATCATCAACAGTTTGTAATCATCATCAAACAGAACAGATAATTGATAATTGATTGAACCATATCAGACCCCTTTTCATGAGTCTCTCCCACTGCTTTTTCTTCAAAACACCATATACGTGACTGTGCAACTTCTAACTTGTGTAGATACGTGACTTGTCTTCATGATAAGTGCATATGAGAATTGGAATTCTGAAGTTTCACACTTTTAGCTCCCCCTGAGTATGTTATGTATGTATATTGTGCTATGCCACATCTATCTGACTGTACTTCCTTCTTCTTCCATATCTTTGAGTGTGTTGATGTTTTCTCCTTTTGGTATGGTGGCTGAAATTTTCTCCTGCATTCCTTTGCTATATGTCCAAACTTGTTACATGCATAACATATTACATGTTTCATATTCCTTCTATTGTAGTCAATGGCTTTGTGACCAAACATATTGCAAGAAAAAAAATATCCCTTAAAGTACCTGGAATCTGATGATATTTCTGAGTGACATTTATTAGCTTGAATTATTTTACTTCTGCATCTCGCTGCAACATGTCCAAAATTATGACATACAAAACATTCAACATTATTCATCAGAGGAAACAACTGACTACCACTTCCATATTTAGGAGTAAATGATTTTCTTTGAAGAATTTCTTTCCTTGGTTGTTGATGGGGTTGACCTTTTATCTCCTTATTGAGCATTTTAGATTTTACATTAGAGTTCCTTGCCTCATCTTGTGAGCTAGATTCACCTTCAACGATTTCATAAAAACCGGGACCATTTTTGATGGTAGGAGACCTTTGACTACTAAGAATATTATCCAAAATCGTAGTACTATCTTGAAATCGTAACAGTTTATCCTTTTCTTCTAGTTTAACTTTTAGGATATTTACCTCAACTTGACATTGCTTCTTCATGATTTCTTTAACCTTTCTTCCTTCTTCCACTTGTTGCCTTAATTTGAGAATCTCATTTTTTTTGTTCTTCATCTGCTTGAGGTAGTTCTTCATTCTACTTGTTTGAATTGTCAGGATCTTCCTTTAGAGAGATGATCTTAGCTTGAAGACTTTCATAGTAACTGGATCTATCTTTATGTCTCTTGATTGTTGTACTCTTTTCATTTACTTCATTTCTTAATGATGTCACTTCATCCTACAGCTGTTGACATTGATCTTCCTTTTCATTTTACTGCTTCCTTACTTTGTTTCCTTCCTCCAACTGAGCTTTTAATCTGGTAACTTCTTCTCTGAAGGCACACTCCCTTTTTTTAAATAGATCTTGTTGATCTCTGATTTTATCTACGAGTATTTTAACTTCTACCTCTATGTTTCTTTCATGATCCCTTTCAATATCTTCAACATTGCTTGAACAGAGAAAAGTATCACTAAAAGACCAAAAATTTGTTCCTTATACTTCTTTTTCCTATTCATCTTCAATTTGAGGTGATTCTGAATCTAAATACTTGCTCCCACCTAATGGCCACTTGTCTCTCTTGCTGTCACTATTCCTTTGAGATGTCTCCTTTTTTTGAGACGCTTTCTTCTTTAGCTTCTTTCCCATTATTTCTACGAATCTCCTTCAAGCAATCAAGCTTCTACCGAAGTACCTAATTTGATACCAATTGTTGGAAATAATACTGAGAGGCGGGTTGAATCAATATTAGTAAAATCAGTAACTTTTACATTTCATACTCAAATTTATATGCTACTTCAATGAAGGTAACTCGTGTGTACACACAACTATCTCTAAAGCAACCAACGTATATCCAACAAACTTATGATTTAATTAATTCATCATATGTTGATCTTTAATCAGTGCATCAATACTTCATTACCCATATAAACATTAACCATGTTCAGTAATAACAGAATAAACCATCACACATAAGAAATACACATGAACACCAAGATTTGAGGAGGAAATCCAATGTGGGACAAAAACCACCTGTTGTTGTCTTCTTTTAATATAAGAAAAACATGTTTACAATCTTATACTAGTGTAGAATCATATAAGTACACAGGCACCCACTTGCAGAAGGATAAAAGCTTCTCTCGTTCTCCAGCTTCTACTGGAAGGGAGCTACAACCCCCTAGCTCTTGTACTAGCCAATCTTTTTACTAGTACGTAGGCACCGACCTATAGAAGGCTCCAAACTTCACTTGTTTTCCAGCTACTACTAGAAGGGAGCTCTAATCCCCTAGCTCTTGCACTGGTCGATATTTTTACCAATACTTAGGCGCTAGCCTACGGAAGGCTACAACCTTCTCTCTTCCTTGAGGGATCACGTTTCATAAATTTTCAGACTAGATACTCCTGGAACACAACACCACAATCTGATGGCCACCTTTCATCCAATTTTCATATTGGACCCATCAACAACATTGAAGCTCAAAATCAATCACCACTGCAATACAACCAATCACTGAAACCCCGTCATCACTAAAGAAAATCCCAATCAATCAATCTGAACATTCAAAATATTGTCACCAGAACACAGAGAAGAACCCAAAACTCTGCAACAACAACTAGAACCAACTGCAACTTCAAACATCATATTTCATAATGTATATGCTACTTTTATGTGCCGAACCAGCATGTATACGTGCTTTTAACAAAGAGAACCATCGTACAGATCTACAAATAATAACTTAGAACATCAGAACTATTCCAGACCAGTCATACCCAGATCATAATATTTACAGTATAAATCATGCGTTATCATTCAGATCTAGACTAGCCATGATCATACCACATAATGATAATTCATTTTAGGTCTTATGATCCTGATCCATCATTAGATCTCATCCCTCATCAACCGCTAAGCTTCATCCTTAGTTCAAATCAAGAAAAGCACCAGAAACCCATAACATGCATATTTTCTTTTGATCTCAGTCTTCATAAGATATTCATTACTTGAACTATTATCCCTTTGATCCTCTCCTCCTTATATAGTTTTAGGCCTTTCTCAATACCTTGGACCAAAACTAGTTAGGACCAATACCTCATACCAAAACCTCTTAGGATCAATACGTCGGAAAAAATACCTCAGACCAAAACCACTTAGGACCAATACCTCAGACCAAATACCTTGGAAAAAATACCTCAGAACAATACCTCAAACCAAAACCTTGATTTCCCATCCCATACGTGCTTTTCCTTCTGTGAAAGTGTGTGCATATGTATACACTTCTTTTGTTCTATTAACCCGCTTGTATACGCTACTTGGACAAAGTGAAACAACATATACTTCTTAAACCACTCTCTGTCTTCAATCTCTGGAGTCTGATATGTAATCCTTTGTTGTTAACCTATTGCACTATGAAATGTCATCTATGTGAGTTGTCATCTAGGACAACACTTGTATCATAATGCCAACAGAGTTAACATAAAACACACATTTGTGAGGATTTAATCGAATATTGTAATGCCTACATTATAGGAAAATGGATCTAATATGCATCGGGTGATAAGCCTGATGTTTCGACTGAGCAGGGAGATCATCCAAATAAGATTTCATGATGTGTTTTATATCATGGAAGGCACAATTTATCACCCTCTAGAACATAGCCCCAACATTCTTCAACTCGAAAGGGAGTTTCTAGAATGCAAACATGCCCTAGGGACAAATAAATGAAATTTTCGGTTGATCTTTTGGGAGAATGTTGATCTAGTTATAGTCGGAAAATCCATTGATGAATGAATATATTTCACAACAAGCGCAATCATCAGAAATATGGTCAATGAATATGGTGGGATAATTAACCTTTGGACAAGCACAATTTATGTCTCGATAATCGACACATACATGAATTGTTCATTGTTTCCTCATGTGATCCAGGTGGACATTGGTGGCCACCCACCTATTTCACTTGGACCCCCACCACTACCTCTTTCAGTTTTTCATTTTCCTTAATTGTGGGAAATATACTATTTTTAGCATTTTTCCAAGTCTTGAACTTTCAAATCCATTTTGAGGCCCTAGACGATGATTTTGGAAAACTTCCACTATCAAATTTTATAGAAATCAAATCAATAGTTGTAGTCCTCAGAGACATGTTTCCAATGAGGTATATTACATATCAAATGGAGATAATATGACAAAGTTACAACCCTGGGAAGTCGGTTGCCCAACTAACCCAACGAGGCCCATACACTCTTGTTGTTACATCTCATTGGTTTAGGGTTTTGATTGTTTATGGTTTTCTCTTATTGTTCAATAATAAAAATGCCCTTGAGCCTCATTGTAGCTCAGCTCAGAGGCATGTAGCTACCACATCTTTTCTCAGAGATAAGCTACCATCGCCTGAGCTAGTCTTATTTCCATTCTGTTTGTAAGCATATTTTAGTATTTGATATTAATGAAATGGAGTGTTATTTATGCTTCATATTTGTATTTATGGTTATATATGTAATTTGTTCCATTCCTGTTTAAATCTGGATCAGTGGTTTCAGAGTGGTCTTCTGTTTCTCTATTTTTGTTTGCATGTCCCCAACGAGGTCGGTATATAAGGAGTTAGGGCTTGAACTGGTCAAACCGTTGCAAGACCAGCCTTGCAAATCCTGACGGCCTCCCATGGTGGGTGAAAATAAAGATGAGGGGGCATGAGATCCGATCAAAATCTTGTTGGAAGAAACCCTCGAGTGACAAAGGAACACGATGATGGACAACTATGCCGAGATCCTTCAGCGACTACCTAGGGGCGACGCATCTACTTCCAGCAGCTACTCTGGAAGTGCCACACCCTTTAAGGTACAAGTTAAATTTGACATTCCCATATTTGAGGATCAGATAGATGCAAATGCTGTAGATAAATGGTTAAATCTGCTAGAAGGATATTTTTCTATTCATGATTCTTCCAGCTGGGAAACGATCACTTTTTCACTTCTCAAAGTCGCCCCCCATGTCGAGGACTAGTGGGAAACCTACTGTAAGTAGAAGGATGAAAGTATGGCCTTAGTATTTTTAGCAGATTCCATCAAGGAGCAATACTGCCCTGTCAGAAGCTATGAGGATAAATACATAAAGTGGACCATGCTGCGGTAGGGAAGGGACCAAGACTTGCCGAAGTATAGCAATATTTTTTGTACCCTTCATAAAAAGTTAAGTATCATGGATTCTAAGTGGCATTTAGTAATCAAATACCACGGCTACCTACACAGGAAAATCCAAGATGAGATGGAGTTACTAGACATCTCATTGCTTGGCACAAAGTATTGATATGTTGTAAAGATCGAGTAGAAGTTTAAACGAAAGAAGAGAGACTTTGGATCTACGAATCTAAAGACCAAAGGACAAAATCAAGGTGGGATGACCCAAGACAACCCATCGAATCAACAAGAAAATAACACCACCAAGAAGCCAAAGAAGGACACAGGAAAGTGGTGTGAGATCCATAAGAGCCCCACTCACAAGAGAAGTGAGTGTCGAGCCAAGCAATCGTTGGTGGCAAAGTTGAAGGCTTCAGAATTATATGCATGTTTCAACCCTGAGTCAACCTGAAAAGAGGAATGACAAATGGGAGAATATTATTTATGCGGAGCTTAGCGCCATTGTTGCCACCACCAAGATCCTAAAGAGTGAGCCCAAAGATCCATAGGATCTGCTGCAATCCATTGTCAACAAGGGCAGCTAAAAGAAATTCATTTCAGTAAAGGTTATGAAGCGCCTGGGCCTACTGACCATACAACACCTGTAGTTGTACAACATCAGGTGGCTACTCCAAGGAGGAGATCTCCAAGTCAGTCAACAGTGTCGCCTTCCCTACAACATCAAGACCTTCACAGATGAGGTATTGCGTGATGTTGCTCTTCTCGACGTTTGTGATGTATTATTAGGACATACATACTTGTGGAAGTGATATTTTGTATATGAGTCCAAACATTGCTCTCTGATTATTTTTTTGGGTAATACATTATATAGGATACCTAAGGTGGCCCCACCTATCGCCACCTCTTTTATCTCTACCAAGAAATGTAGTAAGATCAGCTCCGAGATTAGGAAATTTAGTTTTTTCTTGTTCACTCTCAAAGTAAGGGGAATATCATAGCCACATCCATGTCCCCCGCAAAGGGTTCCTCCACGTAGCAGAAGCAGGTGGATATAGTCAGAGAGAATGTAGGGACATCTTCTCCTCATGCATAGGGGTATTGTTGCATTGTCAGGTCAAGCATTCATTCGATCTGACTCCTGGAGCACCTCTAACCAATATGTTGATATATCGCCACTCCATTGTGGAAAATGCTAAGTAGTGAGATGATCAACATTGGGTGCCACACAAGTTTTGAGTGAGAAACAAAGTCTGCTTACATTTGCAGAAAGAATGCCTTACAAGAGCCCATCAGAAGCTCAAACAACTCTGATATGGTTCTGACACCATTATCAAGGTTGTGGGAAGCAATGCTTTGGAGCGCAGAATTGCCCCATTCCTTGGCTTGTACCGAGTGTTCAATGTGGACCACCCTCGACCATGCTTCCCACCATTACTGGACACATCAGAGATTGCAGAACAACTCTCCAAGGACCAAGTTCAGTATAAGTTTCCCCATCTCATGGAGGAACTCAATGCAATGGGGACCATTGCTTCCTAAGGGGGGAGGAATGATCCAAGTGGATGTTGGTGGCCACCTGCCTATTCCACTTGGACCCCCACCATGACCTCTTTCAGTTTTTCAATTTCCTTAGTTGTAGGAAAATTTACTATTTTTATCAGTTTTTCGGGTCCTGAACATTCAAAGCCATTTTGAGGCCTTAAATGACAGTTTTTTGGCAAAATTATATTGATATTTTTCAAGGAAATCACATCAACAATTGTATTCCTTGGATAGATCTTTCCAATGAGGTATCATACGCATTAATAGAGATAATATGCCCAAGTTACGACCTCGGGAAGTTGGCTACCCTACTAACCCCAATGGGGCCCATAAACCCTTGGCGTTACATCTCCTCGGGTTAGGGTTTTGGTTGTTTAGTGTTTTCTCTTATTGTTAAATAATAAAAAGGCCCTCAAGCTTCATTGTAACTCAGTTTAGAGGCATTTAGCCTCCACATCTCTTCTTAGAGATAAGTTACCATCGACCGAGCTAGTCTTATTTCCATTTTGTTTGTAAGCATATTTCAATATTTGATATTAATGAAATGAAGTGTTATTTCTATTGCATTTTTGTATTTATGGTTATATTGGTAATTTGTTGCGTTCCTTTTTAATTCTGGATCATCATGACAGGAATAATATTTGACACCTAATTAGTCAAAGGAACTGGATAGATGAAACCAATATGTAGAAGCTTGTCAACCTCAGATTTAATCGCAGAAACCTTCTTGGGATGGATCAAGTAGAGGCATTGCTAGATTGTCTTAACATCAAGCTACATTTTTATTTCAGGAACCGCAATGTTTGTATCAATCGCTAGCATTTATTCCTAAGGTCAAGAAAATACATCTCAAAACTCCTAGAATAGAGCTTTATAAGTCTCAATCTCATTTATAGAGAAAGATGCGTCAACATGTAAATTCTAGATTATGCCAGGTTTAATCAAGATATCGAGAGGGATGGTATCTTCAATATCTGATAGTTTCTCTCCATCAAGCTTACAAGGAGTTGCAGAGTCGCATCACATAACAACCATCGGGCCAAATGAAAAATGTGCAGGAGAAGAAGACGAAGGTAAGGCATAGGTTTAACAGAAAGCCCCAGAGCGGTTGGATCCTTACACCCAGATCCTAAGCTGGGATTCTTTCCGCAGTTAATACCTGGCAGTAGGATGGACTGCCTACATTAAGAAGAGCCGCAGGTGGCAGCGTACCCATAGCCTACCTCCTTGGTAGTGTAAGGCCACGAGAATTGTGCTAGAGCCGTGTGGGTCAAGTCAATTCAATGGCACATAAAGTCGTCGGACAACCATAGTTGCAAATTGATTTAATAACTGCCAAATTAACGTTTATAACCTTGAATGCTGTAATTATTTACATTAAATGGAATATCAATCATTATACGGATTGTGATATTATACAACGCGATGCATTCATATAGTAATTCAAAAGAACTTTTTTGTTGTTGTTAGCGTTAATGTGTTACAGTGGTGTAAGAATATGAAATGTAGATAAATACATTATCTTTCCAAATATATAATTTTTATTAATAGATATTCTATCTAAGTGTGTGAATCTTGAGTTTTACTAACATTGTTATGTTATTTTCATTCATACTGTAATGCATATGATTTCATTAGTGGAACCTATAAGTACATAAATAATGGAATATTGATAAAAAATTAGTAAAGTTGTATAAAACAAAGTGATTTCTAATTCTTTCAAAAAAATTGATCTTAATTTCATATCTTTTTTGAAATATGAAATTTTTTTATATCCTTGAAAACATAAGTACTTCTGTCAATGCACCCTAAAAGAGCCTTAAAATTACCAAACAGTCTTTTTTATTTTTAGATTGTAGGTCTTATTCATATAATATTTTTCATCAAATGGCTAACATGGAAAAGAAGTTATAATGGAAATATAGAGGGGATGTATTTCAATATTACAATATATGTCAACAGAAAAATGTATTCAAAATAGAAACACTATTAATATTAAGAAAAGTATACCATTAGGATGTACATAGACGACTCCATATATGTATGTAGTTTCATGGACAATTGATTTGTTTAGCATATCAAAAAATAATGTAAAAGATGTTGAGATTTTCTGTTTGGAGTAAAATAGGAAAAATCTTAGCTGATGACAACAATAGAAATTCAGTTCCTAGATTAGCTCCAAGTTGTTGGGAGGGAGTTAATGCATCCTATATTTGATGTGAGGGAGTTAATGAGGCTGTTAGATTCTCTATGCTATATAACAGGCAATCATTCGGATGGTTTGCTAAGAGGGTGAGAGTTTTGTGAGAATTTCTTGATGTAATCTCCAATTTGATTAATAAATTCCTGATGCCTATGCTCGGTGGACGTAGCCCAGATTGGTTGGGTGAACCACGTTAAACTCTTGTGTTTATGTGCTTGATATTCTATTGTGTGTTTATTTTGTTTGTTGTGCCTCTGGATTCCAGCAATTGGTATCAGAGCTCGTTGGAGGAGCGGCACTGCTGGAGCACGGAGTTGGTTTGGAGGTGGAGCGCGGAGTTGGTTGCCGGAGCTAATCAAAAACTGCGTGGAGAGATACCTGGTGAAGTTCGGCGTGAAGAGCTGTTGCCGAAGTTGTAACGTGAAGAGCTGTTGCGTGGATCTCCATTGAGCACGCTGTTGAGCACACTGTGGGAGCACGCATTTAGCACGCTGTTGACCAGTATGTTACTTTGCATATTTGAACTGCGTGGAGCCTGTTTTAAACTGCTGGTGTTTAATAAAATTGCTGGTGCGTATGTTTTTTAAATCGTTGGGCGTAGTCTATAACATTGATGGTGTGCTATCTGCTGGTGCGCTATCTGATTGCGTTGTAACCTCTGTTGCGTGGAGCATGTTTTTCTTTTAAACCTGATACTGTCGTGTCAAGGAAAATTTTGGTAATAGCAATTACAAAGGCCATCCTCCACTCAGTATTTACGAACTTGCATGCAGTTAATCAGGGAACCTACGGATCCAAATGATATGTAGGTTGGATATGTAGTATGACAAAAATGCCTCACAATTTGCGTCAAATGTAAAACGCAAGACACTTAAAACTCATGGTTATTAAGTGGAACGCTTCATAAGGTTATGTTGTGCTCTACAACAACCCCCCATTTCATATAATTTTTATTTATAAAGGTTAACATATGGAATAGGCCCCTTTGAAAGCTTAATTGGTATCAATACTTCTATAGTTCAAAAGGGTCTGATAATCAAATGAGCTCATTTATTTAAGCCTTTCGAACAAGCATTTTTCAACAAATAAAACAATCTTTTATTATTGCGATAAAGCGATCGCAAGATCGCATATTGCAATGACATGGAAAACACATATAAGTGTCACATTGGTCTCCGCCGATGCGATTTCGCTATTGGTGATCGACAATACTCCATACACATCTTAAAAACGCACATAACATAAGCTCCCACGCAACGCGATATCGGCGATCGGGGAATTGGCAATTCACTCTAAATGCACCTTGTTATATTTCTTCACACTAATCCAATGCGACGTCGCAATCAGCGTTCGGGAGGATCCTATGCTTATGATTATATAATACCTATTCTCCTAAAGCGATGCGATATCGCTATCGGCGATCGGAATTTCAAAAGGCATAGCTTGAAGATCTAAAGTATTATTGATATCCAATCGATAGAGCGTGGATTTAGAAAAAGCCGTTAAATGGAGGGATAAGGTGATGTATTCAGTTTTTCCCCTTCGATTAACGATCACCTGCGCTCAACTGCCAAAATATCCATTGCACGCTTAAGGGAATCATTCAGCCGGATAAAGGTGTAATAAGCATTTAAGGAGTAGCAGGCCTTAAACGGCCATTTAATATATCTGTAATATCTTCTCATTGATTGGATCCGCAGCCATTTTTGAGAGTTAATCTCTCAACACGCTTCTATTGATATATCTCTCCCACCATAGGTCCTCATTATTATATTTCTATGTTACGGTTTTTCTTGCCTTTGTGCAGAATTCATCTTTCAAGAGAAGCCTGAGCAAGATGGGAAAGAAATCTAAGAAGACCGCGGGTCCCGCTGCTACATCAGTTGCAGGACAAGCTGCCGCAGATAAAAAGAAGGGCTTAATATCATATACTACATGCACGGGTCTTACTAGAGCTACATGGCAAGGCACGTATAATCTGCTAGAAGCCGAACAACCAGTGGTAACAGTGACGGAAGCTACTGCGGATCCTACTCGCAAGTCTGATTGCACTCTCAAAGACTTAGCCGACTCTTTCCTTCACAGGATAGCGGCCAGAGAACAGATTCTCCCCTACACAGACGTCGTGCGATGGGCAATTGAGGAAATTCCAATCCTCGACAGAACTTTTAGCACCAGAGATGGGAGGATTTTCGGATCGTTCAAGCCAGAGCATCTAAGGCAAATGTATCATTTGCCTGAGCCAGAGAAAGTGTATAACAAGACGTTCCTGGAGAAATTTGCAAGTGATAATGAAGTGGAATCCGAACCCATCCGGGATTGGAGGCAGAATCCAGCCAAACACAAGCACGAGTCTTCCGGTAAGTACTCAGTCGATTCTTTGGCTTCTCCCTATTGCTATGCGGGGATAATGATGTGTAGGCTATGGGGATTACATGACTCTGCTAACTTTACCATAGAGATGGTTCCTCTAATGGAAGCAGCAATAAACAACATAATTATGGATTGGGCCACTATTCTCTCTGATAAGCTAGTCGTAGCTGTTCGTGATTTTAGAGCTAATTCTGTTGTCACTGAAAGGAAAATTCCCCCGTTTTATTACAGTGCATATATTTTAGATACATTATGTTTCAATTCTGAGTTTCCCGTCCTCGGTTGGAGGTGGACTGCCCAAGACCCCTCACCCATTCATATATACCACCAAAAATTGTGGAAATCTTCTTACCAGCACCATTTGTACCAAATCTGCAATGGCTTTATGGTTCCCACTCATTATTCTATTTTTGATAAGCCCATTCCCAAGATCTCCTATCTAGCTTCCTTTGATTTACCGGCGGTAGCGAGTTGGTTTGGAGAAGAGAGATTTACCTACATTAGTGTTTTCGGCAGCCAAGCCAATCCGCATGTTCTCCCTTTGTATATTCCAGATAAACTGCTAGCAAGAGAAATCGCCTATCAAATTATGGCAGAGAGTACTACACAGACTCTCAAGAAAGAAAAGAAGAGGGGCTAGCCCTCTTTTCCCTTGAGAATTGGTGTTTATACTTTGCATGATCTCAAACATGCAGAAAAGTAAGCCACAAAGATTCAGTCGTTAACCCTGGCCACTATCCCAAATAGGCTATATGATCCAAAGAAAAATGCCTATACTGCATTGGAACAGGCCAAATTAACAAAATTTGACCATCAAGAAGATTGGTTTGACGACCTATTCGTTTCAGTCGAAACAATAGGTCAAGCTAAAGAACTTGCTCGATTGAAATATAATGATGAAGGGTTAACTGAGTTCAATAAACTTAGAGAGCAGAGGTTGCAAACTCTGCCTCTAGATTTACTGGCAACAACCCCAGCGACATCTTCAAGCGAGCCTGGTCAGCAACAGTCAAGCCAGCCTCCTGTTATAACAAAAGATCAGAAGAAGCAACAGGCATAAAGGCAGAGAAAAGAACAAGTAGAAAAGAAAAAGAAAGAACAAGCAGAAAAACAGCAGAGAGTACAAATGGACCAAGAAGAGAAAAAGAAGAAAGAGGTAGAGGAACAGCAGAAGAGGGAACAAGAGGAGAAACAGAAAAAAGAACTGGCAGATAGGCAGAAAAGGGAACAAGAAGAAAAACAGAGGGGAGAGCAAGAGGAGCAGCAGAGGAAAGAGCAGGAAAAAGAGCGGAGCGAGTCCCAAGCCGAGAAGTAGAAACAAACCACCATTGATCCCGAATTGCTCCAACAGTGGAAGCAATTTGACTCTATTATCAGTGGAATGGAATGTTCCAAAGATACGGACACCTCCAAAACAAATGACACATAGGACATCACTTCTCCTCAGGTTCTAAGCGGAACCAGCGGCCCACCCATTTCTAAGGATGTTGAGGTAATTCCTAAAGACCCTTCCGATCAAATCATTCTCCAGGTGGAAGATATTCCTCCCTTGGATGTTTTCTACAGCCCAAGGCATAGAGCAGTTGTAAAGTGATCAAGGAAAAGACGAAGGATTGGTCAACCTTCTATCTTTCCAGAGCAAACAGTCACGGGTAATGTAGTATGGAAGAAGGAATTGGACCCCTCCGATGACCTAACAAAGCTGTCACAGTATGCAGGTACCTATTCTGCAGTGACTATTGATAAGGGATCAGACGTAAGTCTTCTGCTGAAGACTAAGGAACAAGAAATTTTTGCACTACAAGCAGAAGTGACCGAGGCAAAGCAGAAGGCAGCACAAGCAGAAGAGCAGTTACTGGCACAACAACAAACAAACAATTCATTAACCCAGCAATTGAAAATAGAGAGGCAGAGGATCGACCAAAGCGCGATCTAGAAACAAAAGGAATTATCGGAGGCATTGGCACAGTTGAGGACAACAAATGAGCTGATGATGAAAACGAAGGACGAGCAAATAGCTCAATTGTCATCACGGCTCGAAGTCATAAAGGGCACCCAAAAAGTGGAGGATTTCAGAGCAGAGGCATCGCAAATAAACAGTGCATTAATATCGCAGATTAGGCTCCTATGTCATCAACTCACTGAGGTAGAACCATTGTGCGAGCTAACTACATTAGTATGTTAGCAGGTAGAGAAGGCCAGGAGTGAGTTAGACCAAGCTGAAGAAACCATAATTGCATATCTTGATTGGAAAGATTCTGATGTGGGAAAAGAAGCGAATTTGCCTAGAATCCAAGAAACATACAAGGACATACTCTTTATAGAATGGCACACTCAAGTGATGAAAGAAGAAAGGGCGGCTTCAAGATGTAAATTCACTGCCAGCAATATGGTTGATCTGGTCAACAACACCCTCTACTTGGAAAACATGATCTCCCAGTGTACACCTGGAAGCATCACAATAGCAAATATGATTGAGCAAACAAGTTATCCTGACTTAGAGGAGAAGGGGAGATTAATCGTTGGGGTTAACACTTTGACTTTCGATGCATATTGGCTCTTTCTGATCAAGCCACACACACAAAGGTCTGCCCTAAAGTGTTTAACAGATGCACTCGGGTGTATAATTCCCAATATTCAAGATGCCACATACGCTGCTCAGCTTAGTTTGCACCTCAACAAACCGCCTGAAGTAGAGCCAATGCTAGCGATAAGTCAGCTCAGGTTTAAAGGCAAAGAGCCTACCTGATGAATCATTGCCGCCGATTGCCAGATCGCTAAGGAAGATAGGATGAATATTTATTGATGCCAACTTAATAGCATTTCAGTTTCTTAGATATTTAGATTAATTTAGTATTTATAGACCCTTTCATGTTTTTAGAAAGGGTCGTAAAATTTTGTAATAGACTTAAAGACTGAAGTTTGCACTCTTGTGCTTCGGCCTATATTCTTTTATGAAACTCGACCAATCGTTCTTAATTTGACGAGGAAGTTTCTTTATGCAATTGCGCACTACTGTCTTTTGTTGGGGATGTTTTCTGAGTCGAAGGAAGAACTGCGACATAGCGATTGATATATGGGAGTGTTAAGCAGCTTATATGGTACTTTTATCTGCGTCTGTATTCATTCCTTTTATATGAATTGTTGTGTAATTATTCTTGCTATTGTTGAATACATGTATGTGTTGTAACAGCAAATCTCTATCTCATCCCACTATTGGATGTTTTGCGATATGCCTTTTCCTTTAATCATGCATGTAACAATGATATAAATGATAAAGTGTGGTAATTTCGCTGTTATCGCTTTGCGTAACTATTTATGCACAGCAGTCTTGAATGATTTAATATATATGTTTTAGAGATGGAGTCATCTATATGCCTGTCTTAAAGCACAGATCATCAAACGCTAAGTCCCCCGAGGTAGATCATAGTTATTATATTTTTTTTGCTGATAGTTTTAGTTATTCGCTTATCGCCAGCATATTCTATAAGTCATTCATCCATCCCGTTTACCTATATTTTTTGGGAAACTGGTCCCATTATCCCCAGTCGGAGCCACTATTCCAAACGGAAAAGGAGCTGTGTTAAGGTCCGAACCGGGTAGCTTCCCCAATGTTGTTGCAGTGATTTTCGGGGCATCAACATTTTTGGCGCTAGAAGGAGGGCCTGACTGTGAATGGCAAACAAACTTAGACCTATAAGCCATTCTAAGAGTAATTCTCCCCCGTATCCCCTCGATCTTCCCACTTGCATGCTGGTTCGCCAGTATCCGAACAAGGAGAAGGGGAATCAACTACCACTGCTCAAACCCATCATACTTCAGAACAATTGAGTCTTGAATCACCTGAAGTCCAGTCTCTTATCCACAAACTTCAGAGCTTCTCAATTTCGCCACAGAAATCTGAGGTATCGCAAAGCAGTGCGACTTCGCAGTTCAAATTACCCCATCCTCTTACCAGACTTCAGAGCGAAAAACTCGGTATTGAACCTACCGAGTTCCCTTTACCCAGAAGGAAAAAGGCGAAGAAAATTACTGAAGGATCTGATAGTGGAGAGCTTTCATCCACATCCTCCATTGAATCTTCCCCTCTGCAAAGTCAACCATCCACTTCCCCATTACATATTGTCGTTCACCAGGGATTAGAAGCCTCAACATCCCAACCTGCTAACTCCTCAGCATTAATTTCTTCCCATACATCTGGAATTCCAACAGTAGTATCAACCACTGCTGCTATTATAATGGCAGATCCATGGACCAGGCCAGGTGCAGTCGACATGACTGCACCATTGCATCCTTTACCAGATGCTCCTGAAAAATGGCTACCCAAATTTAACCCAGATGACGGGACCCAGGCTGAAGAACACATTAATAATTTTATGTTAGCAGTCAACTTGAAAGGAGTAACAAGACAAGATGTTGTTGTTAGACTCTTCTCGTACACCTTGCAAGGATCAGCGGGATCCTGGTATTTTTCCTTACCCTCTAGTTCAATTACCAGTTGGAACACTTGCCAAGAGCAGTTTCTTACCAAATATGGAGATGATAGGTCCTTAGCTACTTTAATAAACGACCTTTCCAATCTGAGAATAGAGCATAGGGAACCAATAAAGGAATTTAATGCTAGATTTAATAAACTCCTGAATAAAATCCCTACAGCTTCCAAACCAAGTGAACAAATTCGAAGCGAATGGTATATTATCGCCCTACCTGCCAATATAGCCATTTTTGTAGACAGGGCTGGCAAACCTACCTTAGCTGAAAACATGAGAGAAGCACTTGCTGTGGAAAAGCGCATCAATGCTCTAGAGAAGAAAGCTGCTTTGGAAGACAGAAAAGCCAAAAAAGTATCATTTAAAGAGGATTCCAAGAAGAAAACCCCAAAAGACCCATACGACATAGAGGGTTTGCAAAAAGTCTTGAAAACTTTGTCTAATGAAATGGTTGAAATAAAGAAGCAGGTGGCCGAAACCTCAAACAAAAGACCATTTAGGACTTATAAGAAAACTAAAACAAAGCCACCGAATGTCATATCTAACGAAAATTCAGAGCAAGAAGAAGAGGAAGAGGAAATAACCTCACAAACTGATGATGAAGAAGAAGTAGCTGAATGCCACGAAATGTGGGATTTTATACTCCCCAACTCTGATACCGATAATGAAGAAGAAGCCTTTCCGGTCACTACTAGAAGTAAAAGTACTCCTAAACCTGCCCAGGCAACTTCAAAGAAAAGGAGTGCAGGTGCTACCACAACAAAGGAAAAAGTTCCTCCAAAGAAATCACCTGTAGTAGTTCCCAAAAACCAGCCTTCAACTTCTAATTCTCCTTCAACATCCAAAACATTAGTGGTATCCGATTCAATGGAATATAACATTTTTGATGACATGAAGAAAACTAAAGCAAACATAACTATGTTTGAACTTAGTAAATTAAAGCATCAGCAAAAATTACTTCTTAAAGAATTGAATGTTGTTCCCTTTACACCCCTTCGCAGTGAAAAAGCTGCTAATGATTCAGGCCAACCTCCTCCAGGTATGGTTGAAGCTACCGATTCAGTTCTAATCGGAGATATATCTAATTATCATACTCCACCCTTCCTGCTGACCTATGAGATTTATAACAGAAACCTGCACAATTGTTTAATTGACTCAGGGGCATCATCCAACATAATGCCAGCTTCAGTTTGCTCTAAACTGAACATTGAACCCCAGAAGTCCGCTATTCATATTGTACAGTTGGACAGGACCAAAGTGCAGGTTGTGGGAGAAATTAATTCCGTAACTATCAGGTTGTCTGCCGATCCCAGAATTGTACAGAGGATTGACATCTTAATAGCTGATATACCTAAATTTTACGGTTTACTTCTGAGTAGGGATTGGTCCGAGAAATTGCATGGGTATATTTCCACCGCTTGGTCACATATGTGGCTTCCATACAAGGGAAAGCCAAATCAAATAAGGATCAATCGAGAGAAGCACATGACCCACACAGTTACTGAATTTGAGCAAGAAAACCAACCTGTAGCATTCAACAACAACATTCTGGGGAATTATTCGTCAGAGTCATCTTTTGGCAACTTTGTTGCCCAGCCATCTCCTTTTTCAGTCAATCATTTTACATCTCAGATTGAATTTTTTTCGCAAACTGATAAGTCTAGATGTTTTAATGATGTTGAGGAAAATGTAAATACTTTTGTTAATACCTCTTTATTTTGGTCTTTATATTTTGATGGCTCTAAGTCCAGCGAGGGCTCAGGAGCAGGTTGCATTTTGGTTAGTCCACAAGGAGAAAAGACAATGTTGTCTTGTAGGTTAGAATTTGAATGCACTAACAAAACAGCCGAATATGAAGCTTTAGTCCAGGGATTATATAAAGCAATCGGCCTTAAAGTGCAATATCTAAAAGTATTCGGCGATTCTGAAATTATTGTTAAACAGGTGAGGAATGCAATTCATTGTCTTTCAAATCACCTCAAGCATTATCAATCGCTAGTACAGGATCTTACCTCACACTTTTCAGCATTTAATATTTCCTCCATTCCTAGGTCGCAAAACTCAGCAGCCGACCTACTAGCCAATGTAGCCTCCAAGCTTCTACCTTCTGAAGACTACAGCCTTGATAGATTTTCCGTAGAATTGCTTTTTAGGCCTTCAATTCCCGACAATGTCACTAATTGGAGAGTATTTAACCATGATGAAGATATCTTGCAATTTCTAACTTCTGAAAAGTCCTATGACAATCAAATTATTGAGGAGAATGACCATGATCTACAAATGAAAGAAACACCTCAGGAAAATTCAATTCCTAAACCAGTGGTAAAGCTCGAAAATCTTTATGATATCAAAGACAGGTTTAAACCTGTAATTAATGCAAAGCTCCAAAGTTCTACCCTTCGGTTTGAATTGATAAATCTAGGTACTGACCATGCTCCTCAAAACATTAATTTAGGATTAGGACTTTCCTTGGAAGAGAAGGAGGCATTCATTAAACTGTTAAGAAAAAACAAACAGGTCTTTGCTTGGAAGTATGATGATTTGAAGACATATGATACATCAATTATCCAGCACACCATCCCTATGCTTCCTGATCAGAAACCAATTCAGCAGAAGTTAAGAAAAATACATCCAAATTTAGAGAGCCAGATAAAGTCGGAACTTAACAAACTCTTGAAAGCCTAAATTATTTTTCCTGTCCGACACTCAAACTGGGTCTCTAATATGGTGCCAGTCAGAAAGAAAAATGGCGACATTCGAATTTGTATTGATTTCAGAAATTTAAACAAAGCAAGCTTGAAAGACAACTTCCCATTACCTACTATGGAGAAAATACTCCAATCAGTAGCAGGCTCTGAATTGATGTCCTTTCTTGATGGATTCTCAAGATATAACCAAGTTCTGGTTCATCCTGATGATCAACTTTAAACCACATTCAGAACAAAATGGGGAACATATGCATATCAGAAAATGCCTTTTGGACTTATAAATGCAGGAGCGACATTCCAAAGAGCTATGGATACAGCTTTTAGAGGGTTGATTAATAAAACAATAGTCGTCTATTTAGATGATATAACTGTATTCTCTAAAGAGAGGTCTAATCATTTGCATCACTAAAGTCAAATTTTTCAGCGATGCAAGAGGTATGGTATTTCTCTGAACCCGAAAAAGTCATTCTTTGCTCTTGATCAAGGGAAGCTCTTGGGATTTATTGTGTCCAAAAATGGCATTTATATTGATCCTGATCGGATTAAAGAAATCTCTGAAATCCCATTCCCTCACAATAAAAAATCGATGCAGTCATTTTTAGGAAAGGTCAATTTCGTTAAAAGATTTGTTCTCGATTTTTCTCAAGTTGTTTTGCCACTTCAAACAATGATTAAGAAGAATTCAGTCTTTAAGTGGGGATCAGTGGAAAAGGAAGCTTTTGATCTAATCAAGCAATCAATAATCAGTGCCCCAGCCTTAAGTACTCCAAATTTTTCCAATCATTTTACATTGTATACTATTGCATCCGACTTATCTTATGCTGCAGTACTTACGCAATTAAATGATGACAATTTGGAAGCACCTATCTCATTCTTTAGCTCTAATCTTCAGGGTGCTGAATTGAATTACTCTGATGTAGAAAAACAAGCCTTTGTCGTATTTAAAGCAGTCAATCACTACAGACCGTTCCTTTTGAAAACCCACACAAAAGTTATAGTTCCTTTCCCAGCAATTAGGCAACTATTAATCCAAAGGGAACTGGGTGAAAAAAGAGAAAATTGGGTCACAGCGCTTCAAGAATATGACTTAGAAATTAAACCAGCAAAGATTGTTAGAGGTCAAGCTTTTTGCAGGATATTGGCAGGAGCATCCAACCTTCCAGAATCAGGAGATACAAGTCAAATTGAAGAAATCAATCAGCTAAGTGCCACTGATTCTCAATCACAATATGCAGATTTAATCTTTTTCTTAAGGAATGGCTATGCCCCCACACATTTGTCTTACAAAAACAAAAGAGCCATTAGATTAAAAGAAAAGAATTTTACTCTTATTGATGATGTGCTTTTTAAGCAGAATTATGATTCTATCTTGTTAAGATGCCTTGAGAAACATGAAGCTCAAAAGGTTTTGCAGGAGCTACATGATGGACCGATAGGAGGACATTTTGGAGCAGACACAATAGCTCACAAAGTTATTCATGCTGGGTATTATTGTCCTACTCTGTTTAGAGATTCCCACGAATATGTAAGGAAATGTTTCAACTGCCAGACTTCTAGTGGAAGACAACGTAAATCAGCCTTCCCTCTGCAACCAGTCAACATTGAACAACCATTTGAGCAATGGGGATTGGATATCATTGGGGATATTACTCCACCATCTTCCAAACAACATAGGTATATCCTCACTGCTACTGATTATTTTACTAAGTGGGTGGAGTCTGTTCCTTTGAAGACAGCAAATTCAGAGGCAATCATTGAATTCATAGACCAATTCATCATTACCAGGTTTGGTGTCCCAAATGCTCTTGTTTTTTATAATGCTTCCTATTTCTCAGGCAATGCTATGTTTGATTTTGCCATTAAAAGGGGGTTTAAACTGAAGTATTCTGCTAATTATTATCCCCAGGGAAATGGCTTAGCTGAATCTACTAATAAGAATCTGATCAAAATCATTGAGCGAACTATTGAACAGAATCACAAAAACTGGCACAAATCTTTGATGTTTGCATTATGGGCTGATAGAATAATGCAAAAATTTTCTATAGGATCTTCCCCATTTAATCTGGTATATGGAAAAGAAGCAGTATTGCCTACAAATCTTGTTCTTCCCTCTTTAGCCCTAGTATAGTACATTGAGGAGACTCCTTCTTCTTCTATCCAGCTTAGACATGATCAAATTCTTAAATTAGAAGAGGAAAGAGAAAAAGCTAGAATTATTCATGCCAAACATCAACAAATCATTAAAGAATCTTTTGACTCAGTCTCATCCGGTTCAAAACAATTTCAAGTCGGTGACTTAGTTCTGAAATGGGACAAAGCCCATGAAGATAAAGGAAAGCACACCAAATTCCAGAAGATGTGGCTTGGACCATTTCAGATCTGTGAAAAGGTAGGCCATTCGACCTTTGTACTGCAAGATTTATCAGGGTTGAGAGATTCTCTCCCTGTTAATGGCCTGATCTTGAGGAAATTCTTTAATTGAGGAGGTAACCCCTTCTCCTTTTTTTAAGTTTGGTAGATTTTTGCAGTTTGTAGGATTTGCAGAAAATAAAGTTGTAGAATATCTTCCATTGACCTTTTGCTCTATTTGAAAATTTGTCTCACAGGAGTAGTATGAATATTTGTTTTTAAATAGAACTCGTAACCAAAAGGGATAATTTCTAGGAAATTAGATATCTTTGTATTTTGAAAACACAGTCCAACTTTTGTAAACTCCTCTCAAAACATAGAAGTTCTGTGAATCATTTTCTGTTTTTAAAATTGGTCTCCAAAGGTTATCCATACTAAGATAGAAGCTAATCCAATTCCAGCACCTTCAACTCTTGACCTGTCATCCGTTCGCTCTTAAGGAGAAGATTGTTCACCCCATTCACTAAAGTTTATGATTACTCAGAGTGTAATGATGAAATATAAGAGATTAAAGATAAGAGGTCTTATTACAAGCCTGCTTACCATGCTCATAGGAAAATAATTTGACTGACATTACCAATACTGCATATCAAAACAGGGTAATGGCTTGAAATTACAAAACAAGGGGTCTCATCACGAGCCAGCTTGTTCAGTTAGATTACTACCAGTGAATTGCATTGTCAACAGCTGGCCACCAAACCAGGATAATGGCTTTTTATCTTATCAATAACAAAAAAGGAAATGGAATACAAAATATGAAAACATGTTTTGAATTCATTCTATTAGTCACACTCTTAAGTGAATGGAACAATAGACAATAGCATGGTTAAAAGGTATCCCTGTCGAGACTATAAATGTTTGCTGGCAGCAGAGACTCTACCTATGACAGAGGAGCTCATTTTAAAGGCTGATTTGGAAAAGTTTTTTGTTTTATCATTATAAACCAATAAAGGCCTATTTTAAAGCTTAGAATGCATTTATTTTCTTAAAAAATGGAGGAAGTTAACAAAATAATTTCACTTTATTGAGAATGCATAGATATCTAGTTATATTAGAATTTTCCCCTTCTGATTGAGACTCTATTTGAAAAAGCTCAAGTGTTTTTATCAGTTCCAGAGATAACTGGTTCTTCCAGCGAATTGCCAATTGTTGTGCTCTACAACAACCCCCCATTTCATATAATTTTTATTTATAAATGTTAACATATGGAATGGGTCCCTTTGAAAGTTTAATTGGTATCAATACTTCTATAGTTCAAAAGGGTCTGATAATCAAATGAGCTCATTTATTTAAGCCTTTCGAACAACCATTTTTCAACAAATAAAACAATCTTTTATTATTGCGACAAAGCGATCGCAAGATCGCATATTGCAATGACATGGAAAACGCATATAAGTGTCACATTGGTCTCCACCGATGCGATTTCGCTATCGGCGATCGGCAATACTCTATACACATCTTAAAAACGCACATAACATAAGCTCCGACGCGACGTGATATCGGCGATCGAGGAATCGGCAATTCACTCTAAATGCACCTTGTTATATTTCTTCACACTAATCCGATGCGACGTCGCAATCGGCATTCGGGAGGATCCTATGCTTATGATTATATAATACCTATTCTCCTAAAGCGATGCGATATCGCTATCGGCGATCGGAATTTCAAAAGGCATAGCTTGAAGATCTAAAGTATTATTGATATCTGATCGATAGAGCACGGATTTCGAAAAAGCCGTTAAATGGAGGGATAAGGTGATGAATTCAGTTTTGCCCCTTCGATTAACGATCACCTGTGCTCAACCGCCAAAATATCCATTGCACGCTTAAGGGAGTCATTCAGCCGAATAACGGTGTAATAAGCATTTAAGGAGTAGGAGGCCTTAAACGACCATTTAATATATCTGTAATATCTTCTCATTGATTGGATCCGCAGCCATTTTTGAGAGTTAATCTCTCAGCACGCTTCGATTGATATATCTCTCCCACCATAGGTCCTCATTATTATATTTCTATGTTATGGTTTTTCTTGCCTTTGTTTAGAATTCATCTTTCAAGAGAAGCCTGAGCAAGATGGGAAAGAAATCTAAGAAGACCGCGGGTCCTGCTGCTACATCAGTTGCAGGACAAGCTGCCGCAGATAAAAACAAGGGCCTAATATCAGATACTACATGCACGGGTCTTACCAGAGCTACATGGCAAGGAACGTATAATCTGCTAGAAGCCGAACAACCAGTGGTAATAGTGACGGAAGCTACTGCGGATCCTACTCGCAAGTCTGATTGCACTCTCAAAGACTTAGCCGACTCTTTCCTTCACATGATAGCGGCCAGAGAACAGATTCTCCCCTACACAGACGTCGTGTGATGGGCAATTGAGGAAATTCCAATCCTCGACAGAACTTTTAGCACCAGAGATGGGAGGATTTTCGGATCCTTCAAGCCAGAGCATCTAAGGCAAATGTATCATTTGCCTGAGCCAGAGAAAGTGTATAACAAGACGTTCCTGGAGAAATTGGCAAGTGATAATGAAGTGCAATCCGAACCCATCCGGGATTGGAGGAAGAATCCAGCCAAACACAAGCACGAGTCTTCCGGTAAGTACTCAGTCGATTCTTTGGCTTCTCCCTATTGCTATGCGGGGATAATGATGTGTAGGCTATGGGGATTACATGACTCTGCTAACTTTACCATAGAGATGGTTCCTCTAATGGAAGCAGTAGTAAACAACATAATTATGGATTGGGCCACTATTCTCTCTGATAAGCTAGCCGTAGCTGTTCGTGATTTTAGAGCTAATTCTGTTGTCACTGAAAGGAAAATTCCCCCGTTTTATTACAGTGCATATATTTTAGATACATTATGTTTCAATTTTGAGTTTCCCGTCCTCGGTTGGAGGTGGACTGCCCAAGACCCCTCACCCATTCATATATACCACCAAAAATTGTGGAAATCTTCTTACAAGCACCATTTGTACCAAATCTACAATGGCTTTATGGTTCCCATTCATTATTCTATTTTTGATAAGCCCATTCCCAAAATCTCCTATCTAGCTTCCTTTGATTTACCGGCGGTAGCGAGTTGGTTTGGAGAAGAGAGATTTACCTACATTAGGGTTTTCGGCAGCCAAGCCAATCCGCATGTTCTCCCTTTGTATATTCCAGATAAACTGATAGCAAGAGAAATCACCTATCAAATTATGGCAGAGAGTACTACACAGACTCTCAAGAAAGAAAAGAAGAGGGGCTGGCCCTCTTTTCCCTTGAGAATTGGTGTCTATACTCTGCATGATCTCAAACATGCAGAAAAGGAAGCCACAAATATTCAGTCTCTAACCCTGGCCACTATCCCAAATAGGCTATATGATCCAAAGAAAAATGCATATACTGCATTGGAACAGGCCAAATTAACAAAATTTGACCATCAAGAAGATTGGCTTGACGACCTATTCGTTTCAGTCGAAACAATAGGTCAAGCTAAAGAACTTGCTCGATTGAAATATAATGATGAAGGGTTAACTGAGTTCAATAAACTTAGAGAGCAGAGGTTGCAAACTCTGCCTCTAGATTTACTGGCAACAACCCCAGCGACATCTTCAAGCGAGCCTGGTCAGCAACAGTCAAGCCAGCCTCCTGTTATAACAAAAGATCAGAAGAAGCAACAGGCAGAAAGGCAGAGAAAAGAACAAGCGGAAAAGCAAAAGAAAGAACAAGCAGAAAAACAGCAGAGAGTACAAATGGAACAAGAAGAGAAAAAGAAGAAAGAGGTAGAGGAACAGCAGAAGAGGGAACAAGAGGAGAAACAGAAAAAAGAACTGGCAGATAGGCAGAAAAGGGAACAAGAAGAAAAACAGAGGGGAGAGCAAGAGGAGCAGTAGAGGAAAGAGCAGGAAAAAGAGCGGAGCGAGTCCCAAGCCGAGAAGCAGAAACAAACCACCATTGATCCCGAATTGCTCCAACAGTGGAAGCAATTTGACTCTATTATCAGTGGAATGGAATGTTCCAAAGATACGGACACCTCCAAAACAAATGACACACAGGACATCACTTCTCCTCAGGTTCTAAGCGGAACCAGCGGCCCACCCATTTCTAAGGATGTTGAGGTAATTCCTAAAGACCCTTCCGATCAAATCGTTCTCCAGGTGGAAGATATTCCTCCCTTGGATGTTTTGTATAGCCCAAGGCATAGAGCAGTTGTAAAGCGATCAAGGAAAAGACGAAGGACTGATAAACCTTCTATCTTTCCAGAGCAAACAGTCACGGGTAATGTAGTATGGAAGAAGGAATTGGACCCCTCCGATGACCTAACAAAGCTGTCACAGTATGCAGGTGCCTATTCTGCAGCGACTATTGATAAGGCATCAGAGGTAAGTCTTCTACTGAAGACTAAGGACCAAGAAATTTTTGCACTACAGGCAGAAGTGACCAAGGCAAAGCAGAAGGCAGCACAAGCAGAAGAGCAGTTGCTGGCACAAGAGCAAATGAACAATTCATTAACCCAGCAATTGCAAACAGAGAGGTAAAGGATCGACCAAAGCGCGATCCAGAAACAAAAGGAATTATCGGAGGCATTGGCACAGTTGAGGACAACAAATGAGCTGATGATGAAAATGAAGGACGAGCAAATAGCTCAATTGTCATCACGGCTCGAAGTCATAAAGGGCACCCAAAAAGTGGAGGATTTCAGAGCAGAGGAATCGCAAATAAACAATGCGTTAATATCGCAGATTAGGCTCCTATGTCATCAACTCACTGAGGCAGAACCATTGTGTGAGCTAACTACATCAGTATGTCAGCAGGTAGAGAAGGCCAGGAGTGAGTTAGACCAAGCTGAAGAAACCATAATCGCATATCTTGATTGGCAAGATTCTGATGTGGGAAAAGCAGCGAATTTGCCTAGAATCCAAGAAACATACAAGGACATACTCTTTACAGAATGGCACACTCAAGTGATGAAAGCAGAAAGGGCGGCTTCAAGATGTAAATTCACTGCCAGCAATATGGTTGATCTGGTCAACAACACCCTCTACTTGGCAAACATGATCTCCCAGTGTACACCTGGAAGCATCACAACAACAAATATGATTGAGCAAACAAGTTATCCTGACTTAGAGGAGAAGGGGAGATTGATCGCTGGGGTTAACACTTTGACTTTCGATGCATATTGGCTCTTTCTGATCAAGCCACACACACAAAGGTCTTCCCTCAAGTGTTTAACTGATGCACTCGGGTGTATAATTCCCGATATTCAAGATGCCACATACGCTGCTCAGCTCAGTTCGCCCCTCAACAAACCGCCTGAAGTAGAGCCAATGCTAGTGATAAGTCAGCTCAGGTTTAAAGGCAAAGAGCCTACCTGATGAATCATTGCCGCCGATTTCCGGATCGCTAAGGAAGATAGGATGAATATTTATTGATGCCAACTTAATAGCATTTCAGTTTCTTAGATATTTAGATTAATTTAGTATTTATAGACCCTTTCATGTTTTTAGAAAGGGTCGTAAAATTTTGTAATAGACTTAAAGACTGAAGTTTGCACTACTGTGCTTCAGCCTATATTCTTTTATGAAACTCGACCAATCGTTCTTAATTTGACGAGGAAGTTTCTTTATGCAATTGCGCACTACTGTCTTTTGTTGGGGATGTTTTCTGAGTCGAAGGAAGAACTGCGACATAGCGATTGATATATGGGAGTGTTAAGCAGCTTATATGGTACTTTTATCTGCGTCTGTATTCATTCCTTTTATATGAATTGTTGTGTAATTATTCTTGCTATTGTTGAATACATGTATGTGCTGTAACAACAAATCTCTATCTCATCCCACTATTGGATGTTTTGCGATATGACTTTTCCTTTAATCATGCATGTAACAATGATATAAATGATAAAGTGTGGTAATTTCGCTGTTATTGCTTTGCGTAACTATTTATGCACAACAGTCTTGAATGATTTAATATCTATGTTTTAGAGATGGAGTCATCTATATGCCTGTCTTAAAGCACAGATCATCAAACGCTACGCTTTAGAAATCGGTAAGTCCCCCGGGGTAGATCATAGTTATTATATTTTTTTTTTGCTGATAGTTTTAGTTATTCGCTTATCGCCAGCATATTCTATAAGTCATTCATCCATCCCGTTTACCTATAATTTTTGGGAAACTGGTCCCATTATCCCCAGTCGGAGCCACTATTCCAAATGGAAAAGGAGTTGTATTAAGGTCCGGACCGAGTGGTTTCCCCAATGTTGTTGTAGCGATTTTCGAGGCATCAACAGGTTATGGTTTCGAATGGTGAATAGAGTTATGATATAAATCAAATAATGGTGGGGTGTTAAAATATATTGGGGTATATATTTTGGGAACCAGGTTTTTTTCAATACTGTACTCCCACGACATTTCCAGGACATCCATCAAAATACTTGAAACAAAAGTTAATAAAACAAAAATTTTTGTTTTTGGTGGAGGTCTTTATATATTGTAATAAGGCAGTTTTTTTTGGTTGTGTCAAAACAAAGGCATAGGCAGAAATTTTTTGTGTGAAGTGCAAACGGAAGATATTTTTTTGAGGCATAGTTAGTTTGGTTTTTTAAATTGCTGGTATTTAAACGTTGGTATTGGAGATTATTGTGTTTTTTGATACAAATGGTGAAAACTCAAAGTGCCCGGTTTGAAATTGAGAAATTTAATGGCAAGAATAATTTTGAGATTTGGAAGGTAAAGATGCACGATCTGCTGGTTCAACAAGGTGTGGCGAAAGCACTGTTGGGGAAAAACAAAAGGCCTCCTTCCATGACGGAGGATGAATGGGATGAGATGGACGATAGAGCTCTGAGCGCAATTCGGTTATGTCTGGCGGACGATGTTCTGTTCAACATTGTGTCAGAAAAAACCACCGCAGGCTTGTGGTTGAAGCTTGAGAAACTCTATATGATGAAATCTTTGACAAATCGGATTCTCCTGAAACGACAGCTTTATGGTTTGCAGATGAAAGAAGGTACCTCAATTGCTGATCACCTGAATGTTTTTAATACCTTACTGGTGCAATTAGACAGTCTAGATGTGAAATTTGATTCAGAGGATAAGGCAATAACTCTATTATGTTCTTTGCCTGAATCCTGGGATCACTTTGTTACTTCTATAAGCTTTAGTACATTAGAAATCCTTGAGTTTGACGATGTTGTTGGAGCCTTGTTGGCTGAAGAGACGAGGAAGAGATCGAATGCAGACACCTCTACATCAGAGGTAATGATGGCCAGAGGTCGCTCAAGAGAGACACACTCCGGCGGAAAGCATAGCGACTCTCGCTCAAAGTCCAAAGGAAAGAAGCCAAAGGTCAAGTGTTGGCATTGTGGCAAGGCTGGACATCTGAAAAAGGATTGCTGGAAGCGAAAGCAGGCTGCTAAAGAAGGCTCTTCGACAGAAAAGAAGGAAGCCAACAGCACAGATATAGGTTCAGTATCTGGTTCAGGTATGAGTGATGAGGTATTGTCTGTTAATGTTTCAAAACATGATCAACATTGGTTGTTAGATTCCGGGGAATCTAACCACATGTATATACATAGAGATTGGTTTAAAACATATCGATCAGTTGATGATGGAGTCGTGTACATGGGTAATGATGTCACGTGCAGTATTGTTGGAATAGGAAGTGTACAACTACAAATGTTTGATGGCACAACCAAAATGTTAACTGATGTGAGGCATGTACCAGATTTAAGGAAAAATTTGATTTCATTAGGAGCACTTGATTCAAATGGATATAAAACTGTAACTCAAGGTGGAGTAATGAAAATTTACAAAGGCATCTTACTAGTTATGAAAGCTAAGAAAGTAGGAAATCTATTTCAGTTAGAAGGTAGAGCTGGGTCAGATCATGTGTCTATCTCTGATCATGACAGTAGTTCCATTCACTTATGGCATCAAAGATTGAGGCATATGACTGAAAGAGGATTGAAAATTTTGGCTGACCGAAAGTTACTTCCTAATCTAAGATCTGGAAAATTGGATTTCTGTAAACATTGTCTGTTTGGTAAACAAAGTAAACACAAGTTTAAAATAGGCAAACATACTAGTAAAGGCATACTTGATTATATCCATTCAGATGTTTGGGGTCCAGCCCCTACAGCGTCATATGGTGGTTCGTCTTATTTTGTATCATTCATTGATGACTTTTCTCGGAATGTATGGGTCTACATGTTGAAAAAAAAGTCTGATGTTTTTACAGTTTTCAAGCAGTTTAGAGCATTGGTAGAAAACAGCACTGGTAGAACTATAAAATGTTTAAGAACTAACAATGGTGGTGAGTTTTCCTCCAAGGAGTTTGACAGCTATTGCAAGGATGCAGGGATCGAGAGACATAAGACCACGGTTTATACTCCTCAGCAGAATGGAGTTGTTGAACGCATGAACAAGACTCTTCTAGAAAGAGCAAGGTGTATGCTGAGTAACGCCGGGTTGCAAAAGGAGTTGTGGACAGAAGCAGTGGCAACAACTTGTTATGTGATAAACCGATCTCCATCAACGGCGATAGGCTGCAAGGTTCCGCAAGAGGTATGGAAAGGACACCCTTGTGACTATTCTAAACTCAGAGTGTTTGGTTGTGAAGCATATGCTCTAGTGCCTAAACATCAGCGAACTAAATTAGATCTAAAGTCTAAAAGGTATATCTTTGTTGGGTATGGTGATGGAACAAAGGGATATAGATTGTGGGATCCTACTACCCGCAAAATCATCATCAACAGAGATGTAAAGTTTGATGAATCCTCTCTTGTATAGTTAGATGTAAATAGTAGATTGAAACAGGATGATGTATCTGATTTCTAGCATATTCAGTTTGACAGCATTTCTAATGATAGTCATAATGATCATAGTTCAGATTCTAGTCATGAACAGGTTTCAGAATCATATTTTGAACAGGCTTCAGATGGAGGTCATGAACAAGTCTCAGATGCGCGATCATGAAGAAGTTCCTACAGATGATAGACAGCCAATTGTGGAAGCACCAGAAACATTCTTAAGGAGGTCTACAAGGATCAAACGTCCTCCAAGAAGGTATGATGATCATGTTACTTCAGTTGCTTTGATCGCTAATGATGATGAACCTTTGTGTTATCAGGAAGCTGTAGAAGGTTCAAATAGTGACAAGTGGAAAGCAGCCATGAAGGACGAAATGATGGCTTTAAGTAAGAATGCTACATGGGATCTAGTTGAACTTCCCAAAGGCAGGAAAACTGTGGGATGCAAGTGGGTGTTCAAGGTGAAACGGGGTGTAAATGATACGGAAGATAGGTACAAAGCGAGACTGGTTGCAAAGGGGTTTTCTCAGAAAGCTAGCATAGACTTTCATGAGATATTTTCACCAGTGGTTAAAATTGTTTCAATTAGAATTGTGTTAGCATTAGTGGCCTTGTTTGATTTGGAGTTGCAGCAGCTAGATGTTAAGACTGCATTTCTACATGGTGACTTAGATGAGGAAATATATATGGAACAACCGGAAGGGTTTGTTCACCATCGCAATGAGAAATTTGTCTGCAGGCTCAAGAAGTCATTGAATGGCCTGAAGCAGTCGCCTCGGCAGTGGTATAAGAAGTTTGATTCTTTCATGTTGAGTCAGAAATATGTTAGAAGTGAATATGATCATTGTGTTTATTTTAAACAGTTAAATAATGGCATGTTCATTATCTTAGTGTTGTATGTTGATGATATGCTTTTAGCAAGCAAAAGCATTGAAGAAATCAACAGGTTGAAGACTCAGATGGCAAGGACGTTTGATATGAAAGATCAAGGAGCAGCAAGACAGATTTTGGGCATGGATATTTTCAGAGACAGGAGCAATGGTAAGCTGTGGCTATCACAACAGAAGTATGTTGAGAAAATACTTTTGAGGTTTGGTATGAATAATGTGAAGCTTGTGTCAGTCCCTTTAGCTTCCCATTTTAAGCTTTCTTCGAGTTTATGTCCTAATACAAATGAAGAAAAGGATTATATGTCTCGAATTCCATATGCCAATGTAGTAGGGTGTTTAATGTATGCGATGGTTTGTACTCAACCAGATATTTCACATGCAGTTGGGGTTGTCAGCAGGTACATGGAAAATCCGGGTAAAGAACACTGGTCAGCAGTGAAATGGGTGCTTCGGTACTTGAGAGGCACAAGTAGTTATTGTATCTCTTACAATAAGAGTAGTGAATTTGTTTGCGTATATGTTGATTCCGATTTTGCAGGTGATTTGGATAAGAGAAGATCAACTTCAGGGTACGTTTTTACTCTTGCAGGTGATTTGGATAAGAGAAGATCAACTTCAGGGTACGTTTTTACTCTTGCAGGTGGAGCTATAAGCTGGATGTCAAAGCTACAGAATATTGTTGCTTTATCCACTACTGAAGCAGAATACATTGCTGCTTCACATGCTTGCAAAGAGGCAGTTTGGTTGAAAGGTTTGCTTGGTGAGTTTGGTAGGTTACAGGACAACATCAGGTTACTTTGTGATAGTCAAAGTGCAATACATTTGTCTAAGAATCCGGCCTATCATAGTAAATCAAAGCATATTCCAATTAAGTACCATTTTGTAAGACAGGTTTTCACTGAAAGGGGAGTCTCTCTTGAAAAGGTGCATACAAAGGAGAACTGCGCAGACATGTTCACGAAACCAATTGTTTTGGAGAAGCTACGCTAGTGTTGGCTTCTCTTGGCTTGCAGAAAAGATAAAATAATAATAACAGGGCATCAGGCGAATTGTTGTCAAGGTGGAGATTGTTGAGATTTTCTGTTTGGAGCAAAATAGGAAAAATCTCAGCTGATGACAACAATAGAAATTCAGTTCCTAGATTAGCTCCAGGTTGTTGGGAGGGAGTTAATGCCTCCTATATTTGATGTGAGGGAGTTAATGAGGCTGTTAGATTCTCTATGCTATATAACAGGCAATCATTCGGATGGTTTGCTAAGAGGGTGAGAGTTTTGTGAGGATTTCTTGATGTAATCTCCAATTTGATTAATAAATTCCTGATGCCTATGTTTGGTGGACGTAGCCCAGATTGGTTGGGTGAACCACGTTAAAATCTTGTGTTTATGTGCTTGATATTCTGCTGTGTGTTTATTTTGTTTGCTGTGCCTCTGGATTCCAACAAAAGATAGAGATATAAATACATTTTTAACAAATTTATATTTTCATGTGTTTACAGCCCAAACACAATGTTTGTGATCCCGAACCTATAAGTGAAGTAGCCAATTCATCACGCACATAAGCTCGCCCCCAAAAGGCATTTAATTCAAAAAATGGTGTGCATGCTTTTAACACTAAAGTAGCATGGATGATCCAAGTAACAAAAATGTGTGTACATTGCCCATGGGGGTAGCTCAATTGGTAATGACCTTGTTATGAAGTAATATGTAAAACATGAGATTCAAAGTTCAATAGAAAAGAATTTCAAGGATGCACATTATAATTAAAGTAGAGGACACCAAGGCCCTTTGAACAAGGTGTGAAACCTTTCCTTTACAGTGCGGGTAAAACAATGTGATCAATGATCCAGAATAAATAAAGGATCAAGGTAGAGTATGGGTCCATTAGAAGAGTTGTTATAGAGAAGTATATAATGTAGAAGGGATGAGACTTTGTCAACTGGGCCTTGTGAAGGTCCATCACATGACAAAGGTCGGGGATGTGATCTAACAAAAGGAAGGATCATTTGTTGAAAGGAATTATTCTCGTTCACTAGATTTTTTGCCCTAGGATGTATGAGGGAAATTTTGAGTAGATGTGATCATGGAAAGAAGCTGATTCAAGAAGGAATATTCCCACTGGGAGATGATATCTTTGTACAAATATTATGGGTATTGATTTAAATGTGTTATGCTAAATTTGGTTATAAGAATTTGTGTTTGTAGGGAGTAGACAAAAGGAAGGTAGAAACCATTTAACAAGTAACAATATGAAAGAGAAAGAGGGAGCAAGAAAAGCTCTCAAAAGAAGGAAATTGTGGAAAAATGCTAACAACAGATGAAATTGTTGATAATGGAACAACATGGGCTCTCAATGCAAGAGTGAAGAAGTGAGAAATTTAGAACCGGTAGCAAGTGACAATTGCGTTATAGAAATGGAGAAGGAGTTTTGAAGCTCACAATTGGAAAAGGAGAGTCCATAGAAGAAGGAAGTGAGAATAACCACTAATAATGATAGTACGGTTTCGAAGAGAAGTCACATGACGTAGAAGAGAATTTCAAAATAGTTGACATGATGTAGATGATTTATGAGGATTTTGAGGGGAAATTGGTTGAGTTAAGAGTAGAACTCAGTAATATAAAGAGACTGCTACAAGAACAGGGATATGGATGGATAACGTAGAAGAATAAGGTAAGATGTCATTCATTACAAGTGAAGCTCAAGAGAAGGTTAATTTCCAAGTTGGAAAAAGAACTCATACAAATTGAGTTTAAGATGGTAGTTCACCACTGTGAATTAGGGTAGAGATCAATCCTTGGAGATAATGATAACAATAAATATGCTAAGAAGATATATTTTAAGAGCATCACATATTGTTTGGAATATCAATATAGGGTGCTAGAACCATATGTTGAGGCTAAAGGTCCTAATAATTTTAGGTTTGATAATTAGTGTGCGGATGTAGGACTTGTTGCAGATGATGGAAAGAACATTAATTTTGTTCATGGTAGGGAAGAAGAAGAATGCTTTAATGTGATCCTTATGAAGGATGAAGAACAATTACAAAGCATTGTTATAAATTTTGGAACAAAAGAAAAATTTAATTCTCTTAGAAGAGGAAAGAATTAAAATCAAACTCATATTTAGGTGGTGCTCAGCAATAACGTACCAAGTTCGTAGATTCTCGATTGAATTTCACGATCGGGTATCTTCGTGCACTCAAACTCGTACATTCTATGAATGTACACATACCAACATCATAATCCACATCATAATCATATCAGTAAAAATGAAAACATAGCGGCAAAAAATCTGCTTCCGCTGATAAAGACCGATGAGACAATGGTCGGTCGGAGGTGTTTGGGGCCGTTGGGATGACCGCAGATGCGGTGAGTTAATTATGTAACTTTTCTGCAGTTCGTCATTGCAATACAAATGGTAACCAATATTTTCAATCATACAGATAAATTAATATTCTTACACATGCCAGATGAAAAATATTTTTAGTTTTGCTCATATCTATCTATAAGTTGGTACTAACTTAAAATTCCATTCCTGGTTGTCTGGATGAGAATACCAGCTCAGCAGAGATTGCAAATGAGATGGAAGCATCCGATTTTGACATAAAGTATTTCTTTAGTAAAAAATAGTTACGGGACTGCACAAGTAATAATGTTGTTGATGGAGTTGGTATCACACGCACTTTAAAAGATACCCTCCATCAAGTACAAACATTCAATGGAGAAAACATAAGTACTTGTGTTAATGCACCCTAAAAGAGCCTTAAAATTACCAAAGAATATTTTTTATTTTTACATTGTAGGTCTTATTGTTCACTAGTGAACCATATAATATTTTTCGTCAAATGGTTAACATGGAAAAGAAGTTATAATGGAAATACAAAGGGGATGTATTTCAATATTTCAAAATATTAAAAATAGTAAACACTATTAATATTTTAAAAAGGTATACCATTAGGATGTACATAGATGACTCCATATAGGTATGTAGTTTCATGGACAATTGATTTGTTTAGCATATTGAAAAATAATGTGAAAGATAGAGATATAAATACATTTTTAACAAAGTATATTTTCGTGTGTGTATAGCCCAAACACAATGTTTGTGATCCCGAACCTATACGTGAAGTAGCCAATTCATCACGCACATAAGCTCCCCCCTAAAAGGCATTTAAATTCAAAAAACGGTGTGCATGCCCTTAACACTAAAATATCATGGATGATCCAAGTAATAAAAATGTGTGTACATTGCCGATGGGGGTAGCTCAATTGGCAATGACCTTGTTATGAAGTAATATGTAAACCATGAGATTCAAAGTTTAATAGAAAAGAGGTTCAAGGAGGGACACTATAATTAAAGTAGAGGACACCAAGGCCCTTTGAACAAGGTGTGAAACCTTTCCTTTACAGTGCGGGTGAAACAATGCGATCAATGATCCAGAATAAATAAAGGATCGAGCTAGAGTACGAGTCCATTAGAAGAGGTGTTCTAAAGAAGTATATAATGTATAAGGGATGAGACTTTTTCAATTGGACCTTGTGAAGGTCCATTCCATGAAAAAGGTCATGGATGTGATCTAACAAAAGGAAGGATCATTTGTTGAAAGGAATTATTCCTCTTCCCTAGATTTTCTACCCTAGGAGTTATGAGGGAAATTTTGAGTAGATGTGCTCATGGAAAGAAGTTGATTCAAGAAGGAATATTCCCCCTAGCAGATGAGATTTTTGTACAAATATTATGAGGATTGATTTAAATGTTTTATGTTAACTTTGGTTATAAGAATTTGTGTTTGTAGGGAGTAGACAAAAGGAGGGTAGAAACCATTTAACAAGTAACACTATGAAAGAGAAAGAGGGAGCAGGCAAAGCTCTCAGAAGAAGGAAATTGTGGAAAAATGCCAACAACAGATGAAATTGTTGAGAATGGGACAACATGAGTTCTCAATGTAGGAGTGAAGAAGTGAGAAATTAAGAATGTAAATGCCAACAACTTTGGAAGTTGAGGAGATGGGTTAAGAAATGGAAAAGGATTTTTGAAGCTCACAATTGGACAAGGAGAGTCCATAGAAGAAGGAAGTGAGAATAACCACTAATAGTCATAGTACAGTTTCAAAGAGAAGTCACAATGAGGTGGAAGAGAATTTCAAAATAGTTGACATGAGGCAGATGATTTATGAGGATTTTGAGGGGAAATTGGTTGAGTTAAGAGTAGAACTCAGTAGTATAAAGAGGTTGCTATGAGAATAGGGATATGGATGGATAACAAAGAATAATAAGGTAAGATGTCATTCATTACAAGAGAAGCTCAAGAAAAGGTTAATTTTCAGGTTGGCAAAAGAACCCATAGCAATTGAGTTTAAGATGGAAGTTCACCACTGTGTATTAGGGCAGAGATCAATCCTTGTAGAGAATGATAACAATAAATATACTAAGAAGATACCTTTTAAGAGAATCACATATTGTTTGGAATATCAATATAGGGTGCGAGAACCATATGTTGAGGCTAAAGGTCCTAATAATTTTAAGTTTGATAATTAGTGTGTGGATGTAGGATTTGTTGCAAATGATGGAAATAACATTAATTTTGTTCATGGTAAGGCAAATTTTTTTTGTAAAGGAAATCAAGGTGTATACCATATGCAATGAACAAATGCATCTATGGAAGAAAAGCATGAGATTGAAAGTTTTTTATTTCAAGATGAGATTCCTAATTATAGAAGTTCCTAGTTTCTGAAGAGATGCCTAAGGTTGATAAATTTGTGCATATAGACCTTCAAGATGGTGAAACTGAGGAAGAAGTTATTATAGTGAAAGAAGCAGATGAATATTTGATGAATGGATTAAAGATTCCAATGATGCATGAGGTAAGGGTGTTGTAAGCATATGAAAAGGTTGTGAAGTCTCATGTTTTTAAAACCAATGAGTGGTTTTTGTTTACAGGTAGCGAGGAATGTAAGTATAAAAAAACTCATAATTTTTTAATCTTAGTAGAGGAGTCAACATTGTATCCTTTAATCAGTGAAATGGAAGGATATGCAAATTCAACGAGTGAAAGTATTGGGCCCTGCAGAGAGTACAGAGATGTGCAGGGAACAATGAGCTAGCTTAGAGATGCTAATATGATTTAGAATATTAGTTTGCAGTGCTAAGATCTTCCTCAGATTATAAAAAAATGCTTTCAATGTACTTAAGGATTCATCAATTTTTGCAAGTGAAATGGAAAATTTTTGAGTTAATTTTATGAGAAATTTAACATAAATAAGAAACTGAACAACAACATAAGCATGTACAAAACATCATCAAAAACACATTACAACAAGAACATGGTAAAGGAGTTCAACCCTCCTGGGCTACATATCATTGGTCCAACTTCCAATGGCTTGGGCCTCTCTATTATGCTGAAAAGTGTAAAACTCTATGTTTACAATTCTCAAATGCTCCGGAAACCTACTCCAATCAGTAAAAAAATGTCCAAAAATGGCTATTTAGCCCCTTTTTGCATCCAATTTTGTGAGAAACTAAAGAGGTTATGACTTCCCCTTGTTTTCCCATTATTCACTCCACAAATTGCCCCATTTCCACCACAATCCTACAAATTAGCCCCAAAAATGCGCTAACTAGGTGAAAATTTCATAGTGTGGCAGTCCATAATCTGTCGATCGATTGTTCATCCCAAATTGCAATAAGCGAGAACCAATAGGCCTAAGGTCTTGCGAACACGGTGGGCGATGTGCGATTGCGATGTGGCGAACCCAACGAGAGTATTAACTATCACTTAAAGTCACATCGCATCCAGGATCCTTTCACATTTCATAATCGATGGAGAACCTAATGTGGGTCTTTTTTCCCTGCGAGTTGCAATTGCGATCTTCCATTGCATTTATCGCATCACAACCTGGGTACATTGGGGGCCAATTTATCGCATCACTTCTTCTGGGCTTATCCATTGCATGGCAATGTTGGGGTCGATCATTTAACACCCTTCCACCTATCTTTTGTGAAGTGCAATTGTGATTTATCGTATCACAACCCTTCCCTGCTCGGGGGCTGATTATTTAACACGATCTACTTGTGACTTCCAATTCACAATTTGCGATATACGGGGGCTAATGGTGGCTTGTCACTTGGTACCTCCTTATTTGTTTAAGGGCCTTGCCACATCATCCAATCCTGCCATGTGTCCAAGTCAAACATGAACATTGACTTGCTCTTACTTCTTCACCATGGATTTGAGTGTCTTTCACACCATTGGATTTATATTGATGAGCTCTTTGATCTGAAGTTAAGTTTATCAAGATTACGACACTTTGATTTTTTAGCCTAAGTTTGAGCACCTGATCACTCCTCCCACACTTACCTATGCTTATCAGTCCACCGAAGTAAAAGTGTTCTATTAAAGCACTCCATGGTGTAAAGGTCAACACTCATTACCTAGTTAAAACAAAAGTCTTGATAAGACATCATTAACAAATTGATGATAAAAAAAAACTAATTAATTCATTAATATTAAAAACATATAGTAATTCTCTTTAATATAAGAAAGAATTATCATTCATATTCTATAAATTTTAGTCCTGATGATGAACCCCTTTGGGGTTTGAAACGTGGAAAGAATGAACACAATACTATAGAAAATCTGGATCATGCTACTCTAAGAAAGAATAATTAAAATTGTCATTAATATTATAAATATATAGTAGTTAATTTTAATATAATAATTTTTTTATTTTAGATTAAATTATATAAATTTTCAATTTAGTTCATTATTTAACATATTATCTAATTTAATCATCACATATTTTGTTTATTTTCTTTTCTTTTAAATAAAATTAGTGCAAATCTATTTTAATATTAGTATTTTAAATTTGCTTTTATATGTATAGTCACTCAAAAGTCAAACTTTCATAATATTATAAATAATCTGTTTCTGGTATATTTAGACCACATCCACCGATTAGAAAAAAATAAACTAAAATATATTTTAAAAGCTAATTTTCTTTTTAAATGATCAAAATGGTAAATACATTTTAATTAATTGACTATCTTTTGAAATAGTTAAAATCAAACTCATACTTAAGTGGTGCTCAGCAATAATGTACCAAGTTGGCATACACCAAAGATGCCACGGTACATTCTCGATTGAATTTCACAATCGGGTATCTTCGTGCACTCACACTCGTACAATCTCTGAATGTACACATACCAACATCATAATCATAACAGTAAAAATGAAAACATAGCCGCAAATTCGCCCTGTAATTTTTGCAGCCGGCAAAATATCTGCTTCCGCTGACGGAGGCCGATGAGACAATGGTCGGTCGGAGGTGTTTGGGGCCGCTGCGATGACCGCGGACGCGGTGAGTTAATTATGTAACTTTTCTACAGTTCGTCATTGCAATACAAATGGTAACCAATATTTTCAATCATATGGATAAATTAATATTCTTACATGTGCTAGAAGACAAATATTTTTAGCTTTGCTCGTATCTATTTATAAGTTGGTACTAATCACATTTTTGGTGAAAAAGCAAACTGTCAAAAATACTTGTAAACCAATCAGGAATATAAAAATTTTAGACTTCAAATACTGCAAACTGCGTTGTTAGTACGTTGTTGCAAAGCAACAAACTGTCAAAAATAATATTACAACTGGGAAACCCATCACGGGCATCAAATTCCTTTCCTAGTTCTCTCGATAAGAATACCCGCACAGCGTGCAAATGAAATGGAAGCGTCCTATGAGTTGGTATCACAGGCACATTAAAGTTGGTACAACTAATGTAAATGTAATCTGCCAATAATATTGTTGCGATTAAAGGTAAAAACGCAGAGGGATGACTACCAACATTCAATGGAGAAAGAAAAGACGGATCACTTAATAATGTAATTGCACTATGGCTGCTGGGATGCACTGCCACTGTGCATAAATTCTTGCAGCAATAACTTAACATGTGAATCATGCTCATCCACCATATCACTTCCAAGAAAATCGCCAAAAACTCGCAAAACATCGTCCCTAACTCTTTCAGAGCCTTCTTCCTTAAGAAGTGCCACCACAATATTTATACCAAATTGCAAATGAGACGATCCCAGACATTTGAAACCAGCAAGGACGAGTTCCACCATTCGGACAATTTCTGTTACTATATCTGATTTTTGCAGCGCCTTCTTGGACTCCGAGAAAAACTCAGTCTCTACTCCTTCAAGTGAGGTGGTTGTGAGAATGGAGTTAATTAACCACAGCCCTGCTTCAAGTGCTACACTAATTATATCAACATTCTTAGCTTCATCACCCTCATTCTTTTTCTTCTTCAACATTCTTGACCTACTACATTCATCAGTTATCGTTGCATTGTGCAAGTAATGCAAACGGGAGATGCAAAGAATTGCTGAATGAAGTACAAGGCCAACGAAATTAGAGTCTGAGATGATGCAATTCAATGGATCTTTTATCCAGGCAGCCTTTAGGATTAACATTGCGTTGTAGAGGTCTTCATTAGTTATATCGCTCAAATTTCCACGCTCTAACGCACGGACGGTGATCATGACTATCCAGAAGCAGAAATGGTCGAGCTTAGATCTCCTATGAATTTCCATGTCCAAGTCGTAAAGCATCCGACGATAAATTATTAAAACCATGCTCCGGATCTTCAACTGATCGCATGGCGTTACAAGGCAAGACAGAGCTGTAAAAATCCCCAACAAAATGTCTGGAGGAATATTAGTATCCTTGAAACCAATGAGATCCACGAGCCTGCACACTTCCTTGCACACTTGTTTCAAAGTATCACATGAAGATGCGTAGCGATTGCATAAAAAACAAAACCGGTCATCTAATACCGGTAACAAGTTTTCGTATCCTCCTATTGAACAAAACACAACCCTGTTTCCAGGTTGGTATTGGCAATAGAGGCGGAGAAGATTAAATTTCTTCCACAACACTTTCCAATAATGCTCTTCGGGCACCTCTCGCTTTTCCCTCTCAGCATTTACAAGACATTCATAATCCGAAATCAACCCCTTCACCAGAATTTTCATATCTGCTTCGCTCAAGACTTGAGTATAGTCGGAGATGACATCTAGCCTTTGAGTTGGGCTTGAGTTGTTGACCATGTATCGTTGCATTTCTTGCCTCAACTCAACCTGCGGAATAACATTGCTAATGTCAAAAGGCTGACGTGTAAACGGACTAACTGCTTCGTGCTTGGCATCCCAAATAGTTTCCAATGTAGTTCGATTGTATAGAACCTGAGCTGGGTCTTTTGTGTGCGGCAATCTAACTGGATCATACGCAAATTCTTGAGTCAACACATCTATGTACATTTCAGGAATCTCACGATCCATTTTCGGCAATAATGATCGCCACCCAGGATTTCTCTTTACCTTACAAAATATTTGTTTCTATTTTGTAAGATAGGATATTATATATATATGGCCATCAAATGCGCCTCATATTTTATGATGGGTCGGTTTAGTCTAATTATTTTTTAATGATGGGGTTGTGTTAATTAATATGGGAAGGAATTTAATGATGGGTTTTGTTAATTAGTATTCCAAGGTTTAGTCTAATTATTTTTAACGATGTGTTGTATTAATTAATTGTTAAAAATTAATATATTCAAATTATTTAATGTAATTTGGGTCAAAAACTCTTCTCAAAAATAAAATCCATCTTTAAATTATGTTTTTAAATGAATTAATTGTTAAAAAATAATATATTCAATTTCTTTTTAATTATAATTAAATTAATTAATTGTTAAAAATTAATATATTCAATTTCTTTTAATTATAATGAACTGAGTGTGGGTTATAGTTAGTGCATTAGTTATGTTTATTATTTCTTGATTATGGTTGATATGCTTAATTTTAGCTAAATTATTGGGAATGTGATTGATTTTGTTTAATCTTTTTATTTACTTATGTGAGGTTAATATGGTTAGAAATAACTCATTATAGTTAATGATGGATGTTTATAGCTAGAATTTGTGACATTTTGACCATATTTGATTATAGTTTACTGTGTAGTTGGCCATACAATTAGAGTTTCATTACCATAGTATTGAACCCAAATACATTGGATATGGTAGTCCATTCTTTAATCAAATCTCTTAGATTTTTTTTGTGATAGTGTGACTTGTTTATATGGAATTTTCTTGAACGTCCAAAACTAGATTCTATAAAATAACCATATTTTTAGAAACTCCTTATAAATTTATTTCATTCAAGAGTGTTTCGCACCTTTCTTTTTCTTTAAGCATGAATATGGTGGATTTGTATTTGATAATTTTGCTTTATGAGTAACCATTATTATCTTTTTTAACAAACAAGGGGATCTTATGCACCAATTTGGTGTTTCTGTTGTTAGAACATTAATCACGCCTGATCATATGATGGTGATAGTCGGCAAGTCATCAATGTCAGTCGGCATGAGTCGGTGAGTGTTGGTGAAAAATAAATGACAGTCGAGCTCAATCTATGTATAAATCTATGTGTTTGTGAATGTAATGAACAAGTTCATTTGACGAGTCTTCAGTGTGTTTCTATCATGGTGTCAAAGCTTAGGAGAGTTGAACTGTGGGAGAGGTTGCCTTGTGTGTTGGAGCGTGATCTTGTTGTTGTGAACGTTGAGTAGTTGTGAGCCTGTTCGAATGGGGCTGAGCTATGTGTTGAAGTGTGGGCATAGCCAATAAAGAGCGTTGTGTGTGAGTCTTCAACTCTAATTTCGTTTTACAGCATCGGAGATTTGCTCACATTCGGCAAACGACCTGTCTCACCTTCAGCCCAAGCACAGGACCAGTCAGTGCTCTGTAGTGTCAAACAACTGTCTTATTGCAAGCCATCCATATATCCAATTGTTGTTCTGAAGCATTTGGGCTATTGACGGAATAGTTGTGGCAGTTGTTGAGGCATAATCGAAGTAATGTGGATTGAGTAGCTGTTCTGCGTGTCAAGGCTAAATGTGAAGCCGTAAATCCAAGCCAATGTTGCAGCGTTCAACACTGGAAAGTGTTGATTGTGGGGGTCTGTTCTCGATAGAGGCTGTGAGAGGAAAATTGCACTGCAATGGACTTTGTCATGTGGAGCAATTTGCAATCGCTGATTATTGTTCCTGAGTGGTGTAAAGTGACCATTGTTGTAGCTGCCTTGAAGCTGGGTCCAGTGGCACTGTGTGATTGAGTGGTGAGTAGGAGTCATTGATGCTTGTGAGCATCTAGAGGGCCGAGATTTGTGAGGGTTATGAGGCTAGAAGTAGAGTAAGTCTGTCCATCGGTGTAATCTCTTGTTTAATTACAGTCAAGGTAGATGCCTATTCCGTGGGGAGAACCTTTGGTTCTAAAGTAAAAATTTCGGCGTGTTGTGTCAATTTGTTGGTTTCGTGGTATTGTCTATAAATTTGTTTCCCAAAGGCTTTCGAGCAAATATTTGTAGATCAGTGGGCAGATCCGTTCAAAGCCACAGACATATTGAAAGAAGACAGTGGAAAGTCAATTGCAGTGTGATATGTGTTGTTTGTTAAGACCTGAAGTCAAGTTATAGATTGAAGACTAGGTCTGCATGTGAAGACTTGGAGTCTTGTTGTGGATTGAAGGGTGTTGATGTTGAAAGAGTGTGAGCACTGCGTGGCAGTGATTCATTGCTAAAACCATTGTAGTTGTTGCTTCCACCACTAGTTGGGCGTGTTCTATTGGGATACATCATCTGTGTGAGATATTTGCCATGTTTGAAAAGTTAAATTTTATTTTTTTTAAATTGGAAATGTTTTCCACCCCTTCGATTGAGTGAAAAGGTTGGGTGAATAAGCCTCCAACAAGTTGTGTTGTCCAGTTGAGCAAGGGCTTCACAAATCGATATCGTTATGTAGAGAGCCTGTTGTGTAGTAGAGTGTTGCAAGTAGGGCCAATCTGCCAAGTTGAATGGTGTAGGTGGGTCTTGTTCAAGGTCATTCCTTGTTTGGTTCAGTGTCAATATTTATGTATGCCTGGTTTGCCCCTTGTTTGTGAAGTGTTATTGAGTGTGAAGGGCCAAATGAATGCATTGTTCAATTCCCAAAGAGCATTTTTAGTGAGCACCATGTGTGACACTGGTTGTGGTAGCCATGTATGTGGAAAACAATGAATGGGATAATGTTGGATATTGATCTTTTGGATGATTCATTTTTAGAGAGACCATTTGGAAGTATTTTTGGGCCTGGTAATATTTTTTATTCAAGTAGTATTTTTGAGTCACTAGAATTATTAGATCAACATAATGATTTTAATCATGACCACAAATATCCAGAGCTAGAGTCCATCCACATTTGGGAAAATGATACAGGTGGCTCGAGACACAGGCAGAAGACCCATAGGACTCAGGAAGGGTCAAAAATCAAAGTGTTTGGATTGTGCTCAAACTAGGTTCATGTTGAATATAGCATCGTTGTGATTGCGGTTGTGTGAATGGTTCATCAAACTGAGTCTGTATGCGAAATTTAGGAGCAGTCAATGTTCAGGGTTGACTTGGATGATTGGGCAGGCTTAAAGAGGCAGCAATTTGGATATAATCTGTCCACCGAATTTTGGCCATCCATGGCCAGATTCTGGGTGAATTTGTGTCCTACTTGAATTGACTCCTTCGGTCAATTTTCTAATTTTTCAAAATGAGCATGCATTTACATTAAAAAAAAACAAAAGAAATATATGTTTGGGGTGTCGGGCCACCAAACCCGCCACCCCCCAACGACCAACATATATATAATTGTAAAAAAACCAAATTTTTATTTAAATTTGGGTCGACAAGCCATTACCCCCGCCGACCCTCCAACCTCCCACCATATATATACGTTACATTATATTAACATGGGGTGGTCGGGCCACCTCTAGTGGACCCGACCCACATCCCAAACCACCCATTATACATTCGCATTAATTATGGAGCCGACGGGGATTGAACCCACCTAGCCCACGTGGGCCGGCCCCCACCGAGTGGCCCCATGTGGCACTATGCCAAAACAAAACCCCAACCAAACACATTAATAGTACCAAACTCCACCCACATTTATTCAAACAAACTTGGCTCCAAAACAACCGCTCCAAAATCATTTAACCGCGCACCATTTTAATATACAACGGTTATAATAAAACACGTAACCACATGCCATTTAAAAGTTGTGTGTATTTTTGGGAGAGGTGGGATTCGATCCCTCGACCTCTCTGCCTCCATTATTCCGCCTAACCAATACATAGATGACATTCTTTGGAAATTCCACTCACATTTTCATATATAACCCGTTGTTTCATTTTGCACGGGAGGCGGATTTGAGAACGGAGGAGTGGAACCATGTTGTGCAGAGTGGAATGGAGGCCAAGGTACGACACGGAATGTAGCGACCTACACCATCTTGACACTGGGGCCTGGAGACATAGTCCCTCATAGATGAGCTCCGTTATCAATGTCTCGTGTTTATGTTGCTAATTTTTGTCATGTTCCTTCTTCTTTACAACATGCATTTATGCTCCTTTATGCTATTTTAAATGTAATTCTAATCATCTCACAAAAGCAAAAGTTCTTGGTTAAATCTGGGAGTTGAGACAACTGGGATCAAGTTTGGTATCAAAGTGGTCTTTGCATGGATGTGAATTGCAAGCGTTAACAATGGAACATGCAACGACAAAGGATGAAAAAGTGTTGTACGAGACCATGCTCAAAGTTTCCCAAAGGGTGGAAATAATGTATGAAGCTCTACAGAAAGAGACAGAGGAAAAAGAATGATTGCAACTTCAGTTGCGAGCCACGAAAGAGGCCTTGGGAGAAGAACAAAAAACAGAAACTTCAAATAGAGAACATTGAATTGAAGATGCGTCTACATGAAGAGAAAGAGGAAAAACAAAGTTTGCTACAACAATTGCAAGCTAAGGACGAGGCCTTGGAAAAAATGCAGCATGACCCATGTGAGGTAAAAAGTAATTCTCCATCTTCATGTATGTTTCCTGATGATGATTTCATTATTTTTGAAAATCATACCACAGGAATTGGCTCCAAATTGTTAAATAAAATGGGTTATGAAGGAAAAGGATTGGGCATTAATGGCCAAGGCATTGTCAACCCCATCAAAGTAGAGGAATTACCCCATCAAGCAGGACTTGGGTATGTCAGAAAGGAAGTTGGGGAATGCGCCACAACAACTAGTGAACCACCAACAACAGATGATGAGAAGCCATCATCAGTTATTTCCAAATCGATAGAGGAGGTAAAATATGTTGATTTCCTTTCAGTTTCATCTTCACATAGTATGATTTCTATTGGAGATGTGGAGATACCAATTACAGGGACAAACATGAGGCTCCTTACCAGGATGAGGTACAAGGAGGAAAAATAACTTGGTGTTAATAACCAAGGCATAACTCAACCATTGGAAGTTGTGAAGAGACCTCAATTTGCAGGCTTGGGATACACCGAAGGAGAATGCTCGAAGGTGTCAGATTCTTCCGAGGCATCGTCGAAATCATCGAGGAAAGAGAATGATGGTAACACATCCCCATCATCACATGGTAGTGCCCATTGTAGGGAAAGAGATGATGCACGCTCTCATCACCATACTTACACCAAAGATGGAAAGGAAAGGTATAACCAATTTCGATATTCGAATGTTCATTTCGATTATAATCATGTTGTCAATGATGAACCTAAAACATGGCATAAAAAAACGTGCACCTTTTGTGGATTACATAACCATACATTTTCTAAGTGTTGGAAAAGAATAGCAGCACAGAAAAGGAGGAGGCATGAAAGGCCCTCTCAACAGTAGGTAAAGAAACATGTTAAGCAGATCTAGAGGAAGAAGGTGTATTGCAGTCATTGCAATAGAGGTGGCCATCAAAAGCCACTTGTTGGAGGCTCCATCCAGAGCAGTGCCTTAAAGACAAAGTGTCGGTGCATGAACCAAGTGAAGCAATTATTCGACAAGAAAAACCACCACAGGGGGATGACCCATTCACCTTGATAAGTGAAAAATGGTTTCTAAAAATGTTAGCTTGTCATGGTCATGCTTTTATAAATCATTTGTGCATTTTAAAATGTAAAATGTATTGATGTGTTTTCCATCACTTGTTAAGAAACAATGATGTCTAGTCTTATTTTGAGTTGCATGATACACTTTGAAAGTGATGTTGTGTTTCCATCACTTGTCAAAGGAACCATAGTGTTTGGCCTTATTTTTGTAAATCATGTGTTGCAGTGATGATGCATTTCCATCACTTGTTGAAGCAACCATGATATGTTGGCCTTGTTTTTGTAGCTGGGATATTGTTTCCATTTTGATGTAAACTTCACCACTAAGTATGTGTTATAAACTTGTGGCAAGTATGGAATGCTTGGGTCATTAGTTGGTCATGTAAGTCAAGCGTGTAATTTGGAAAACAAGGTACTACAGGCTTGTAGTGGTTGCAGGTGTCGGCTCATCACTTAAGGCTCCAAAGAACAAAGGTGAAGGAGATAGAAGTGAGGCCTTTTCATGACGCTTGTGATGCAGACAAGGTACAGAGAAGTTGCTGATTATTTTTCATGCTTTTGGAGGACCAAAAGCTCCTTCGTGAGGAGGATTGATCCAGGTGGCTCCAGACACAGGCAAAAGTCCTAGAGGACTCAGGAAGGGTCAACATTCAAAGTGTTTGGATTGTGCTCGAACTAGGTTCATGTTGAAGATCTCGTCGTTGTTATCAGGGTGGTGTGAACGGTTCGTCAAACCAAGTCCGTATGCAAATTTTAGGAGCAGTCAACCTTCAGGGTCGACTTGTATGACTGGGCACACTTAAGGAGGTAGCAATTTGGATAAAATCCGGCCACCGAATTCCAACCAACCTATGCCAGATTCTGCGTGAATTTGTGGCCTACTTAAATTGACTCTTGGTGGGCTCCAGCATTGCAGCAATGATGCTGCAACTCCTAGGGCTTCCTTCTTTACTTTTATCAACCTGGTAGTTCGTAACAAACTTGGAAGCGATGGTGCTATATGCACAAGTACTAGCTCTTGTCGCAGGCTGTCACTTGATCAGCTGGAACAAGTCCACTAGGACCTTAAGCCAACTTCTATGAGCTCTCAGAAGAAGATTTTAACTGTGATGGACGAAAAATAACTCAACCAGAGGCTAATCTACTTGCAGAAAGAAGTTGAAATCTACAAAGGAACACAAACCTTAGCAAACCCTAGTTGTACCGACTAAGCCTACTGGTGCAAGTAAAAGGATGAAAGCTACAGAAATGGATGCCATTGACTTCTAGAAAGGTAAAATGCATGTGACTAAGCTACTTCTGAAGAGAAATATGAAGAAAACACCTTTTTGCATTTTTGAGTAACTTGTCAAAATTATTTTGCATGTGCTTTAACTATTTTTTACTGTGTAGAGGTTGACTGACGAAAGGAAATGGAGTAGGCGCTTGCAGGAGGTCGAGAAGGTTAGAAGAGGGCCTAAGGGGTCCCTAGCACTCTTCCAGAGAGTCTCACAGTGTTCGGATCTCAAGAAACCACTTTCATGAGCTTCTACAGGAAGTCTGCAGGGGTTCTACAAGATGTTCTATGGCTTCTATAGGATGTTTCTACATGATGTTCCGAAAGGGCATTTTGGAGGGTTGATGGTGGAAGAAAGGTGTAGAAGTGGGTACGGAGGTTGGATGATGATGTGAAGGGGTCCAAGACCTGGCGAACAAAGCAAGTGAGTGATAAGGATGGCTGGATTTGTTCAAGGAGGGGTAGAGCAATGTTGCACAAAAATATGGAAATTAGGTCAAAGTGAGGGAACGTAGCGAATGTGAGGCAAGAATCAGAGTTGCAGGATGGAGCAGGTGGTATTGATGGAGTAGGGGTAGGCGAAGAGGTATCGCGGTGCTCTGCAAGTTATTTTCCAAACTATTCAAACAAAGACTCAGAAAACCAAAGACCTAGCTACTTTAACCTAATCCGACCTAAATATCAACAAAGGAAATGAGCAGAAGTTTATTTGCAACGAAATCATGTGAAATAGCTATGAAAACAAAGTAATCATGAACCTGAGCATGTAACCACAACTGGTATCAACTTCTACACATGAGAATCTAACACTAACAATTGCATGATGAAGCAAAGACAGTGTTTTTTGTGGCGGCAAGGACACCTTGGTCTCAGGTCATGGTCCCACAGAGGGAGAGGTGAGATCAGGGGTGCTTGATAGCCTTTTTTTGAAGATCTTATCTGTTATTAACCTATCAAATCAATCTGAACATGAAAAGCCTTTTTAATCATCAACAATGACCTAGGTAACCAAGCAAAACTGTAATCTACTTAACAGAAATTATTTGATAAAGACATTCAAAACATATAATAGTACACGAAGGAAGCCTTGGAACTTGGGTTGGGCCCAACCCCAAGAGCTGCAAGCTCCTAAGAAAAAGATTAGAACTGATGCCAACTGAAACTTCTTTCCATTATTCAAAAATAACCATGTCACAAAGAAAGTTGTACAACAAAAAGCTACAAAATGAGCTGAAAACTAACAACACTATAGTGCAAAATACAACTGCTCAAAAAGTAACCTATGAAGGCTGGAAGCCTTCCTATTTATACACTATGAGGGTCTCCAATAGCCCTCCTTAACTTGAGGGGCTCGGCTACTCGAACTGCCAGTGATCAGTCACTTTACACAAAACTGCTCGGCTGCCCTTGGGAATCTTTTTCGGTGGCCTGCTGAACTCCGAGATGAGGGTGGAGAATTCGAAGAAGGGGCCATTTAGTGCAGGGGACACCCTTCCTATGAATCCTCACCCTTGTTTCTTCATGCTTTGTTGTCATCTGGCTCATAAATGCTTGGCCTTGGTCCAAAATTTGTCCAAAAATCTGCAATAACCATGTGTTAGCCTTCTTGGTCAAGTGACTATTCTCATTTGTTCAAATAACATAAATATACTCAAAAAACATGCATAAACTATGAAAAATGGTGGATTGATGAAGAAAAATAGGAAAAATGAGCCTAATAAGTTACCCATTTTTGGGGCTCATCATCACCCCCCAGCTAAATGGGTTGCTCATCCTCTGAGCAATTAGTCTAGCTCATCATCCTTGATAGCTTTGACTACCTCTCTCATGTCCCAGGCCTCCGAGGTGACATCTTCTTCCCGGTCATGAAATCCTTCTTTCTTTCCACTTCCTCCCATTGCCTGTTTTCCTCTTCTTCCTTAACTCCTTCCAGCAATCCAAAAAGCAAGGGAGGACTGAACTTTAGGTCGATCCAATTAGCCTGCAGATTTTTCATTGAATGTTTATAGAGGGGTACCCTTGCCAAGGCCTCCCTCATCCTGGTTGGAGAGTGGTATTCTCTTATCTTCAAACTGTGGGGCAGTGTGTTCCACCTCCTTGTGCAAGCATGACGGCAGTTATCCCCCAACAGTCTCTCCATGTCCTTAAAGTGGGCAATAGCTTGAGCTTGTCATTCAATGTAATCTGGTAACTCCTGAGAGTTGTTGGCCAAGCACTGGTGGGTGCTTATCAATGCTAAGGGATCCTCCGGCTCTGCTCTGGTCATTAGTGGTTCACTAAGTTCCCTGTTCATAATATCTCGGACCTCTGCTGCCCTTTTTTCCTCATGATTTGACCAAGAGGCCATGGCCATAAGTTGCACATCTCCTACCACAGTGTTGGGATCCCACGAATTCATATTTGGGAGGGATAAGTTGTGTAAATAAAACTCTGATAATTTAGCCTTGTCCTCTGATGAGCTACTGTCACATAAAGCCATGAATTGATGGTAGTTTTGAAATGGAGTAGTGCCCCTTTGGGCTAAGGTGTTAATCTGGAACTACAACCATTGATCTTTAAGGTACAAAGAGTATGACTTGTCAGGCTTCCTACATTGTACGACCTTTATTGCCCATCTAGCCATGTAGGCCAGTTGGGCTTCCTTCTCATGTACCTGTTGCCTTAGAGATTGTATCTCCTCTGCTGCCTGCAACTCCTTCTCCTGTAGTTGTTTTGTTAGTGCCTCGATCTCAGCTTGCAGCCCATCCTTTCTTTGTTTTTCATCCAAGGTTTCTTTGTCTGTTGGGGGCTTTTCTCGTTGCTGCTGTTCTCCTAGAATGGAGGGCATGTCTTCCTTATGGATTCCCTGTAGCTGTAGCTACTGTTTTAGTAGCTCGTTCTCTTCCTGTAGTTTGGACCTCTGAATGCTTTCCACATGCTTCACCATGGCCAATTCTTTCCTTGACTCCCTGAGTTGTTCTTCTAGGGGGCCTATGTCTGCCACACCCTTAGACTTGGCGATCCTCATCCAAGTGTGAGTCCTAATTCTTTCTTCTTCTAGTGCAAAGAATAGTGACACCACAAATTTTCGGGCAATTATTTTCCCAACTTGTAACAGGTTATAGTATGTGCCCAAACTCGGCTGAGGGCTTGGTTCCAATATTTCCTCTGTCCTTTCTTCTTCTTGTCATTGTTTGGCTGCCTTTTCCTCCAATTTCTCGGTCTCTTTTAGCTTAGCCCAAGTTTCCTATAGATGTTTCTCAGCTTCATGTAGAACTATCTTTGAGTCCATTGTCTTCAATCTCTCTCCAGGTGGAAGTTTTTGGGCTTCCTCGTTCATAGGTGACGGATATCTTTGAAGGAGACCCTTCCTTTGGTTTAGGGGTTGTGTCCTTAATGATAATTGGCTCCTTTGACTGTGGCTGGGGTCGTCCTACTTTGATCCGTTTGCTCCTTCTTGCCTTAAATTACATGGAGGTTTGCCTCTTTCACTTCCCTTTTTTCTTTGGAGGTGTTTTTAAGGCGGCAAGCACAGCTGCTGCCTCTCTTGCCAATATTTCCGGTGATTTCACCCTTTGCTGTTCTGTTTCCATGCTTCCTGTAGAAGCCTATATGTCAATTGTTTCTTCCTGTATTGCAGCCATTTCAGGATCTATCTTTACCTTTTGTTTTGGTGTGATTGTTGTGGCTATGCCAGCCTTTACTTGGGATGTTTTTGCCTTCTCTACTCTCCTCTATAGTCTCTTTTCCCTTGGTGTTTGTGTTGTTGTTTCTTGCTCTATTTTAGGCTCAACAATTTGGTCCTTTCCCTCTTTCTCTTTTTGTCCTACTTGTGCTTGTTTTCCCTGTGTTTCTTTACCACTGGTTTTCTCTCCTACTTTAGTGTGTTCCCCTTCTTTACTGCTGGATGAGGTGATATCCTCAACCAGAATTCTAATATTGTCATCTTTGGACATGTTTCGGAAAATTTCCCAAGAGAGGGGGATAGTGTAGGTGTGGAGGGCATCTTCCACTAAAAGTTTGATGAGCCCATGATGGGATAACTGATCTGGTGTCCCTTCTTTCAATTTTGTGCCACATTCACTTACTGACTGCCGAAGAAAATAGGGGATGCTCAACTTCTCTTCTGGAGGTAAATCCATTCCATGTCTTAGTTCATTCAACAACCTGAAATGGTAGCCATAGACAATGCTGAACCTCCCTTCATAGGTAATGTATTTCATGATTTGGAAACTGAATTCGCTCTAGAGAGGAGGTAAGCTAGTTCTCTAGACCCCGTTCTTGTCTTCTATAGGATGTTCCTCAGGCAGGAAGAATGCTTTCTTGGCTGCCTGGCCCAATGACCTTTCTTCTTTGCTCCAAGGGAGCCCTAATGGGAGACCAGTAACACGACTAATAAGCTCAGGGTTAACTTCTAGGGTCAAACCCCTAAAATTAATTTTGGCCTGCGTCTTTGATTCAGGTTTTAGGGACTTTAAGAACTCCTCTGTTATCTCATCGTCATGACCCTGAATTTTGTCACAAAAGGACATCCAATTGGCATGGTTGAAGAGGTCTACCACCTCTGGATGCTCACGCAGCTTGCTGGGATCCGAAGGTTCTTTCCTGGTAAACCCTCCTGGCATGGTGAGATTGCCTTGTTTTATGCTCCGATCAGACAAGGTAATGTTGTTTATGGATTTCTTCCCTGAACTTTGAGAAGGGATTTCAACTATCAATTAGCACCAATTCCCTGGCTTTAAGGATGTTGCTTCCCAGAACTCGGCTGTCAGTTTATCAAGGAAGAAATTGGGTTTGCACATATAGAATACAGAGCTCAATGTTTATTCTCAACATACATACAAATAGGCAAATTCAAATTCTTCATACATAGGCTAGCCCTCACGGTTGTGTATCTTTCCTACAGGAGAATTTTCCTTTTTCTTTTATAAGAAGAACTGTGGAGGAGAATTTTGACGCAAAAACGACTAAGGAATATCGTGCAACACACAGGAAAACTATTATTTCCAACTCACAGGTGGATTTTTCTCGGACTCCCCAATTTGAGACAGTTCAATTCACCACCTTTTCGAAACATACCATGCATGGAAGAGTGTTTTTGAGCCTACCTCTCTCGGAACTCCAAATTTGACAAAGAAAGGTCCAGGCTTCTCTGCTCCGGAAAGCTGTGCCGGACTTCCTATAGAGATGCTTCCTGTAGAACTCTTGTCGACTTCTGTAGGATGTCACTGCACCTCTGAACGAGCCCGGTACAAGGGAGATTTTTTGAAATAGGCCAAAAAACTTGGTGGAGGACGACGGGTTAACAGATTTTGAAAGCAGAGGACGCGTACTTTGGTCGAGGATGTTGCAAGTGAAAATGAACAGCGGGTGGAGAGAGTCTTCAGCCGAGTATCTTTTAACTGCGGCGCAATTCGTGGCAAGGGGATGACGTGGCCAAACCGAACCATTGATACAACAACACGACCATCATTTCTCTATGTGTCTCTGACCGCCATCACCTCCCCTTATGCCATTAACCGCCGCCACCACTACCAATCCTGACGATTTTCCCCGATGGACACTCCACACATGTAGGATGCGTGTCTCAGTAGCAAATTTGAACGTAACTGAGCTTGTTCAGATCCCACAAAGCTATGTAACTGGCTAAGGGTGGCCAGTTGACTAGCCACCGATCCCATTCAATCCGAACCATTTTCACAGTCATGCAATTTTCGAAATATAGTTTATGCAATTGACGAATGAGTTTAGACACTTACCTGCGTGGCCGTGGATGTGTTATGTAGATCCACCTGTAATCCTTGCTGAGAAATGGTATGACCTAACACAATCCCTTCAGTCATCAGGAATTCACATTTTTCAGGACTGAGGGATAGATTCATTTCAATGCACTTTGTTAGAACTTTTCCCAGGTTAGACAATGCTTCTTGGAAGTTAGACCCGTAAGGAGTAAAGTCATACATATAGATTTCCACTGAATCGTGAACCAACTCAGTAAATATTCTCAATACTACTCTCTGGAAAGTGGCAGGAGCATTGCATAGCCCAAAGGGAAGGACCCGGTAGGCAAAGGTTCCCCAAAGACAAGTGAAGGTGGTATTATCTTCGTTTTCTGGGCTGATTTGGATTTGACTATACCCGCTGAACCCATCTAGGAAAGAAAAGAACTTCTTCCCTGCCAGCCCATCTAACACTTGATCTATGAATGGCAAAGGGAAATGGTCCTTCATGGTGGCTTTGTTAAGTTCTTGATAATCTACACAGATTCTTCACTTCCCATTTTTCTTGGGTATAAGCACCAGAGGAGAAACCCATTCGCTGTCCGAGATGGGGTAGATGAACCCTGCATCCAACAACTTTTGCAATTCTTCTTTAACAATGTCCTTAAGGGCTGGATTCGTTCTCCTCTGAGGCTGCCCGACTGGTTTACAATCCTCTTTAATGTAAATGTGATGGATACAGACTAACGAATGGACTCCTTTCATTTCCTTATAGCTCCAGGCAAAAGCATCCAAATGGTGGCTCAATAAGCTACAGAGCTCCTTCTCCTGAGAGGAAGATAGGGATGAGATGATCTTTAAGTTTCTTTCAGGGCCGAATTCCACATTTTTAACTCTGGGTGAGGTCGGATCGGCCACACAGAGGTCCACTAAAGCGCTGGCTTGGGTACCTTCCACTAACTCCTCTAACCATAGTGCACTGGGAGGTGGATTTTGAATCAAATTCTCGATCAAGTCATCCTCAGTCAGAGGACCTCCCCTGGTGGCTTCTACTATGCACAATGGTGCAGAGTAGACTTCACCCTCATCTTCCTCCTCCAACCAGAGCAGTAAGTCATGTTCTAACTGAGGTTGGGCAGGAGGGTATAGGACTAACTATTTGGACATAGGCCAATTCTTGATGGTCATGGTTCCACCTCAACAACTGATGTAAGCATCCGCAGTAGCTAACCAAGGCCTTCCAAAAATGAGGGGGTATCCAGTGATTTTTTCCTTTGGTTGAAGGACCAAGAAGTCCGCAGGGTACTCCCAAGAATCAACAAAGACCAGGACATCCTCCACAATCCCTTCGGGAGTCACGATGGAGCAGTGTACCAACTGCAGTACTGTCGAGGTCTTTCTTAAGGAATTCTGAAGGTTAAGTTTAAGCATGGTGTCCCTGGTCATCAAATTAATGGCAACCTCTAGATCAATCAAGGTGTGGGGCATTATGGTGCCATTGATGTGGACATCAACTACCGGACTCCCAGGGTCCAAATATTTTGGACAAATTACTTGTCCCAACATCAGATCGGACAATTGTCCTATGACATTGATAGTCGGGACATCTCTCTTGTGCCTGCCTAGGCGCCTGAAACACTTCTCCTTGATCAATTTGTTGTAGATTGGTACATCTTTTATGGCCTGGAGAAGTGGGATTTTCACACACAACTGTTTAAGTTCTCCCAGAAGTTCAGTCTCCTCTAGGTTTGGTTGCATGGCTACTGTTAGTCTCTCAGGAAAGGGTGGAATGGCTTTGGGTTCACTTTCTTGTTTCTCTTCCTCTTCCTCCAGGGGAGGAGGCTGGCGATCTGGAAGGACCTTTCCAGATCGTAGGTTGATCTCCTGAATCTCCACAGCAAGGTAGGGCATGTTGTTTCTCTAGTGTATACCTTCTGGGCCTGTCTATTGTTGGGGTTTGGATTCGGTTGAGCAGGCATATCGGGTTGTCTTGGAGGAGAAGGAGGTAATGGTTGTGGTTGAGTAGGGGGTGGAGGCAAAATAGCAGGAGGAGAGTTGTATTGGGGCCTCCACCCCAGTTGAGGTGCATTCCACTAAGGTTGTGGCTGGACATGGGAGTGAAACGAATGAGCAGCAGGTTCAGTATGGTATTTAGATGGATAAGACGAAGGAGGAGGTGTGGACCAGGAAGGATGAGCAGGGGGCCCCCAAGAAGGCATGTGAGAGGATTGGTTCCCAGGTTGTAATAAGTTTGGGATTTTCCTTGCATCCCCTACTGGTAAGGTCTGGACCCATGTGGCCTCCTTTGGTTAAGGAAGTAGAGTGGCTCAGTGGCCCCTTCAGCCCCTTGGTACATGGCTTTAAGTCCAGGTAAGGTTGGGCACTGGTTCGTGGGGTGGTTTTCCTCACAAACGAAACATACCTCCACTGAGTGCAATGGACAATCGTTCTTAGGATGCTTCCTTATACATCTGGGACAAAAAATGGCCAAAGCCCTCTCAGCTTCCTCTTTCTTCTGTTGGATTCAGAAAGTATCCAGTTGCATGGCAATGGTCTATCTCATCTCACTTTTGAGGTCTTCCATCTGATTAGCAAACTCATGCTTGGAGAAGGTTGTACTAGCTGAGAGTGGATTCCCCCTACCTCATTTCCGAGTTGTCCTAGAGTGGTTTCTAAACACAGTCCTTATGTCCTCATAAGGTAGTTGGTATATGTCTCCCCTAGCTAGTAGATGGAGGGTATCTACAAGGTCTTCGGGGACTCCTCAGAGTAGAACCAGTTTCAGAGATTCAGGGTCAAGCATGCACCTGGCCCGTTTATAGCTAAGTTGGAACCTTTCCTCGTAGTCTTCTAAAGACTCATCACTTCCCATGGTCATCTGAAATATCTCTCCCTTTGTTTCCTTTGACCTACAGTAGTCCCAATATTTGTTATTAAAGGCTTGCTGCATCTGAGCCCAAGTTGTGATACTGTTTCTAGGTAACCCCATGAACCGACGTAGTGCTGCATCCTTGAGGGTAGAGGGAAAGAGTTTCAACTTTTTCTCGTCTTCTGCATAGTCATAAGTTCGACAAAGGATAGCAAACTCAAATAGGAAGGTATCAGGGTCTTCAGTGGTCAATCCATGGAAATGAGGTAAGGCTGAGGGACTTATGTTTTTCATCTTCATGTCCCCGTTGGTCTCTCGAATGGGAAAGGCACCTTCTATTCTCTCCTCATCTTCTCTACCATTTCTGTTTCCAGCCATGGTCTCACAAGGAATGTTTTCTTTCTCTTCTTCTGTTATAGGATCTTTGTATATCTCACAAGGTTCACCTATAGGTTCTTTTGGATCACTGCCACCAAAGAAGAGAGAAGGGTGACTCAGTGATGTGGTGGAGGTGTTGGGTAGGAATTTTCCGGTATTTTCTCTATTCCTACGGGGCATGAAATGAAATATTTTTGTTTGCTTTTGTTTTTTTCTTCTTCTTGTACCTGCAAAACTGAATAGATTGAATTGCAACTAACTAAAATCTATCTTGCTGAAATGAGAATGTGGAATTGAAATGAAAGTAGGAAAGGACTAATCTATTTTGCTAAAATGAAATTGCAGGAATGAAATGCTAGGCTACACTTGTAGAATTGAAATTGCAGAATTGAAATGCTAATCTATGAAAGCAGGAAAGGTCTAATCTAATTTTGCAGAAATGAAATCGTAGAATGGAAATGAAATAAACTACTTAGTAGAAGGTTGTAGTAGAAAATAGAAGAAAAGAAACAATCACAAATACTCTGACACTTCCTTAGCAACGACGCCAAAAATAATGGTGGGATCCAGTATTGCAACAATAATGCTACAACTCCTAGGGATCCCTTATTTACTTTTATCAACCCGGTAGTTCGTAACAAACTTGGAAGCGACGGTGCTATATGCACAAGTACTAGCTCTTGTTGCAGGTTGTCACTTGAGCAGCTAGCACAAGTCTGCTAGGAGCTTAAGTCAACTTCTATGAGCTCTCAAAAGAATCTTTTAACTATGATGGACAAAAACTAACTCAACCAGAGGCTAATCCTCTTGCAAAAATAAGTTGAAAGCTAGAAAGGAACGCAAACCCTAGCAAACCCTAGTTGTACCGACTAACCCTACTAGTGCAAGTAAAAGGATGAAAGCTACAGAAATGGATGCCATTGACTTCTAGAAAGGTAAAACTCATGTGAATAAGCTACTTCTAAAGAGAAATATGAAGAAAACACCTTTTTGCATTTTTGAGTAACTTGTCAAAATTATTTTGCATGTGCTTTAACTGTTTTTGACTGTGAAGAGGTTGACTGGCAAAAGGAAATGGATTAGGCACTTTTAGGAGGTTTGGAAGGTTATAATAGGGTCTAAGGGGTACCTAGCACCCTTCCAGAGAGTCTCACAGTGTTCAGATCTCAAGAAATAGCTTTTGTGAGCTCCTATAGGAAAACTGCAATGGTTCTACAGGATGTTCTGTGGCTTCTAGAAGATGCTTCTACAGGATGTTCTGAAAGTGGATTTTGGAGGTTGATGGTGGAAGAAAGTTGTAGAAGTGGGTACATAGGTTGGATGATGATGTGGAGGGGTCCAGAACCTGTTGAACAAAGCGAGTGAGTGATAAGGATGGCTGGATTTTTTCAAGGAGGTCTACAACAATGTTGCACAAAAATATGGAAATTAGGTCAAAGTGAGAGAACATAGCAAATGTGAGGAAAGAATCAGAGTTGGAGGATGGAGCAGGTAGTATTGATGGAGTAGGGGTAGGAAAAGAGGTATCACAGTGCTCTGCAATTTATTTTCCAAACTATTCAAACAAAGACTCGGAAAACCAAAGACCTAGCTACTTTAACCTAATCTGACCTAAATATCAGCAAAGGAAATGAACAAAGGTTTATTTGCAACGAAATCATGTGAAATAGCTATGCAAACTAAGAAATCATGAACCTGAGCATGTAACCACAACTGATATCAACTTTTGCACATGAGAATCTAACACTAACAATTGCATGATGAAGCAAAGACAATGTTTTTGGTGGCGGCAAGGACACCTTGGTCTCAGCTCATGGTCCCACAGAGGAAGAGGTGAGATTAGGGGTGCTCGATGGAATTTTTATAATATATTCTCTATTATTAACCTATCAAATCAATCTGAACATGAAAATCCTTTTTAATCATCAACAATGACCTAGGTAACCAAGCAAAACTGTAATCTACTTAACAGAAATTATTTGATAAAGACATTCAAAACATATAACAGTACATGAAGGAAGCCTTGGCACTTGGGTTGGGCCCAACCCCAAGAGCTACAGGCTCCTAAGAAACTACTTTCCATTATTCAAAAATAACCATGTCACAAAGAAAATTGTACAGTAGAAGCTACAAAATGAGCTGAAAACTAACAACACTATAGTGAAAAATACAACTGCTCAAAAAGTAACCTACGAAGACTGGAAGCCTTCCTATTTATCCATTACGAGGGTCTCCAACAACCCTCCTTAACTCGAGGGGATCGGCTGCTCGAACTGCCAGTGATCAGTCACTTTACACAAAACTACTCGGTTGCCCTTGGCAATCCTTTTCGGTGGCCTGCTGAACTCCGAGCTGAGGGTGGAGAATTCGAGGAAGGGCCCATTTAGTGTAGGAGACACCCTTCCTAGGAATCCTAACCCTTGTTCCTTCATGCTTGGCTGTAATCTGCCTCATAAATGCTTGTCCTTGGTCCAAAATTTGTCCAAAAATCTGCAATAACCACGTGTTAGCCTTCTTGGTCAAGTGGTTGTTCTCATTCATTCAACTAACATAAATATACTCAAAAAACATGCATAAACTATGAAAAATGGTGGATTGACGAAGAACAATAAGCAAAATGAGCCCAATAACTTACCCATTTTTTGGGCTCATCAACTCCTTTGGCCAATTTTCCAAATTTTAAAAATGACCATGCATTTAAATAAAAAAACAAAATAATACATATGTTTGGAGTGGCAGGCCACCAACCACCCCCGAACAACCAACATATATATAATTGTAAAAAAACCAAATTTTTATTTAAATTTGGGTGGACGGGCCATGACCCTCGCTGACCCTCCAACCTCCCACTATATATATATGTTACATTGTATTAACATGGGGTGGGCGGGCCATTTCCGGTGGACCTGGCCCACACCCCAAACCACCCACTATACGTTCACATTAAGTGTGGAGCTAATAGGGATTGAACCCGCCTAGCCCATGTGGGCCGGCCTACACCGAGCGGCCCCATGTGGCTCCGTGCCAAAGAAAAACCCAACCAACTGCATTAATAGTACCAAACTCTGCCCACATTTATTCAAACAAACGCGGCTCCAAAACAACCGATCCAAAATCATTTAACCACACACCATTTTAATACACCATAGTTATAATAAAACACGTAACTGCATGCCGTTTAAAAGTTGTGTGTATTTTTGGGAGAGACAGGATTCGATGCCCCGACCTCTCCGCCTCCATTATTCCACTTCACCAATACACCAACGACATTCTTTTGAAATTCTGCTCACGTTTTCTTATATAACCCTTTGTTTCATTTTGCACGGGAGATGGATTTGAGAATGGAGGAACTGAACCACATTATGCATAGTGGAATGGAGGCCAAGGCATGGCATAGAAACTGAGACAGAGTTTTCAATTAATTTTTGCAGGTGAAACCATGATCTTGGAAAAACATAGGCAGAACCATGATTGAGCCAAATTTTCAGGAGGGAAAAATTTTGCCAGTGTCGAAATTCGACAATCTTTATGTTGATCCTACACCTCTCAGCGACATGAACCTGATGGTGCAATCAGAATTTTGATCTTAGTAGCAAATCTTTAGATGCCTCAAAGGAGGGAGTATTTGAGGAATCTAAAATATTCATGTAGCCCAAGATTTCCACTTTCTCAGAATTCAGAAATTTGACAATTGATTTTACCCTATTCGACACCACAAATCTGATGGCACATTCAGATTTTCCATTTGATCATTTCATTGTTCAGCCACTTTTCAAAGTGCAGTGCAGGTGTTAGCATTCAACATGCGAGAAGTCATTCCATGAGATTCGATGCCATGAGATTGATGGTATGACCAACTTTAGCAGTTTGACATCCCTTCCTTCAGATGGCTCTAGGATGCGAGGTATATGCAGTGTGTTCATGTACTTGTTTTTTCTATGAGATGCATTGTGCTACATAGATCCCTATTTGTTGTTTCATGTGGGATCCTGTTTTCTTACTTGTTTCATGATTCCTGCTTGATATTGCATGGAATCATTTATGAGATGTACTTGTTTTCATGATTCATCATGTTTTGTTTGAGATCCCTTTGTCATCATGTTGATGGGATACTCATGTGTTGCCATGTATGTTTGCATTGAGATCCCTTTCATGCCATGTTGGGGGGATGCTCATTATCATCATGCATCAGTTTATGTCATACTAATAGGATTCCTTTTGACTGAGAGTTCTTGTAGTGGAACATCTCGTGGAGCCACTCCTACATGAGGGCATTTTCCTTGTATGATAGCAATGTCACAACCTATGTACATAATCACTATTGACAACACTTAATGTAGTGACCTACACCATCTTGACACCGACACCCAGAGAGGTAGTCCCTCTTAGACGAACTCCATTATCAACGTCTTGTGTTTTAGGTTGCTAATTTTTGTCATGTTCCTTCTTATTTACAACATGAATTTATGCTCCTTTATGTTATTTTAAATGCAATTT